>JAQQSV010001835.1:23054-45809 GCA_028646515.1 Pseudochirops corinnae
ATGTTTCTTGGAAGCTTTTGGTGTTTCTTGGAAGCTTTCTGACTGTGTTGTCTTCCTCTCATTCCCTGCTTTGATCCTTCTTGCTCCCAAAGAAGGATTCTAGAGTTTGGTTGCTATTCTTACTTTGCCTGTTCATGGTAGCCAAGTCAATGATTTTTTATCTTTGTGGAACTCTGCTTCCAGAGGGAAAAGCTCTGTCCCAAATCGCTGGGGTTTTCCCACCTGCCAGAGCTTTTAGGAGGCTACTGCAGCCCCCACTAGCTTTGGCTCACTGAAAACGCACCCCAGGACCACCACCCAAGACCACGATCCAGTTTCAGGCGGCTCAATGCAAGAGCACTTGGCCTCTGAACGATCACTTGGCCCCCCTGTAGTCTGCAGGCCGGGAGCTCTGAAGCAGCAATGTAGAGGTGGCTGCAGGGCCACCGCTTCTGTCACTTCCTTGCCTTGGAGGCAGTTTTGCCAGACCTGCTTTTCTCCCCTAATTTTAGCCGAGTTCCACTGACCTTTCACTTAGTCCTTTTTTCTTATGGCTTGATAACTCTGGAAACTGCTACAGCTGCCACAGATCCGTTCTCCCAAAGCTCTAGCCATGGCAGGGCTCGGCTCACCCAGCCACCCCCAGGGCAAAGCCACGGTTTCAGGCTGGGCTGGTTTTGGCTCCCAGAACTGAGATTGTCCCTTTGAGCTGAGCTGCCTTCAGCAGGAGATACATTTGTGTGTGTTTTAGAGCCCTAGAATTTGTTTAGAGTCATATTTTTTGGGTATTTGATTTGGCTGTGTGGGAGCTGCCATACTTTGCTGCTCCTATGTCACCATCTTGGCTCCACCCTGAGCTGCATTACTCTTACAGAGAAGCAGGCAGCATGTTATGAAATGGATAAGAAGTTTCTTATTGAATATTGAAAACTCATAGTTATTATTCTATTATCAATAAGCTCTTCTACTGCCTTTCAAACTTTGCCATATTTGCCAAACTTGAGGACCTTTCTAATACCTGGATTTGAAATGTGATCATGTGAGAGAATCTTGTAGAAATTTCATATTTTGTACTTCTCAGTTCAATACTTACCCGATTGTTAGATTAGAAGGTATTGCTGAGTGATAACCCAATAGTGGGAGGGAAATCATATTATGACTTCCCAGCTTAATTATCCCCTTGACTTCGTTCTCTTTTTATTACAACTGTCTGAGTGTCATCTTTCTAGCCTGTTCCTAAAAAAGCTTTGCCAATCAAAACTGTATTGGGGGTGCTTTCCATCTCTTTTGTGGAAGGTAGTTTAATATGTTCTGGGTGAAGCTACATAAGTCTTTTCCACGATGCTCAATACTGGTTCACTCTATAATCTGTGGATAATTGAGTTAGTAATAGAATTTTGCACATGCTTTCTATAATCCAAGAGGGACAAATTGTTTGTTTAAGGACCATCCTATTTAAAGATCCAGAGACTATTAAAAGATCTCTAAGTCCTTTTTACAACACTGAGACTATGATTATGTAAGTCCCCCCCTTCCAGTTCCTTCCATTTTCCCTTTAGTCTATCCTAGCCTGTGGTTCTTGTCTTTCATCCCTCACCCTCAATCCATTTTTACCTGTTGCTTGAAATTCCTTCAATGCATATACCTCATCTTAATGACTGTTTTTCTATTAGTGTATTCCACTATGCTAGCACCCATCACCTTTCTGTTTTACCCTCAAAATAAGGAAAAAATTCACATTTCTTTCTTGGAAGCTGTATGTATACAGCCACACATACATAAGTACATAAGTATTCTGTGTTAATTTTTGATGAAGAAAGAGAATGATGGAAAAACATTCATATTTTTTATCCCCTTTCTCTCAGTCCTTCAGCTCATTTCTCTCAACATAAGTAGGGTTATTATTCTTCATACACAATATGATTCTTGCCTTGAATACCACTTTGAACACTCAACAAGAAGATTCAATGCTATTTTGCAGTGATATTACATTACATTTATGTTTTGCAATTTGTTACTTTCATGTTGTTGTTGCAAAGGAACTTATATACATTATCTAATTTGTTCCTCACATTATTACTATGAGATAGTCAATATACTTTTGAAGCCATTATGTAGTCAATTCAAGTTAGCTCTGTTCATGGGAAACTGAAGAACATACAAAAAATTGGTGTATACCCCTGAACAGGGTTGAGATTAGGGTTAGTTATTGAGCTAAAACAGTATAGGATGTAAAGAGGGGAGGCCAGGAGGCTTGGTTCAAGAACAAAGACATGGGAGTAGATTATTTTGCAATGGAGAGAGTACCTTCAACTTGCAATATAAGACTTGATATTTCCTCTTTATTTGTCTAGATATTCTGCTTTATACCATTCAATTCACTTAGGAAACTGATGAAAGTCTTTTAAGAATCTTTTTAATAGTTTCCCTTAGGAAAAGCATCACATTAATTCTATGTGAAATAAACTAGCTAAATTATTTTTGTGCTCACTTAAATAATCACAGGAAATGGTTTCTGGTGATAATTAATGGAGAGCATACAGATGAAATTTTGAGTGATGTTCCTAGAGCATCTAGCTCATCAGGAATAACCCTAGAGCTCTAAAGGGGAAAAAAAACCACTAGTCAATTGCTTTTTAGGGATTTGGTCTATCAATTTTAATGATGCTTGGGGGAATTAACTTTGAAGGGAGTGCTCTTTCAGTTTACCTTTATATTTCTTCCCTTTCCCTCCCACATTTACTTATTCCTGTCGAGGATTGTTGACAGCTATTTTTCAGTTTCATCCAGAATAGCATCAATAGAAGTGGAATGAAGTAAGAACATAAGGACTTATTTTAGATACAAGGCTATAAACCTACCAATTACCTGCAACAATTAGTTAATGATTTTTTGCTAGATTTATTATATTTCCTGTTCTATTTGAACTTAGGTTCTCTTGAATCCAGGGCAAGTTCTCTATCCACCACAACACTTAGCTGACCCTACCCCCTTCTTCTTTGTATATATTTACTTATATACCCTGATTGTATAAGATAATTTCCAATCATTTGACTTCCCTTCATAGTGTATTCCTCTTCTCCATTTCCATTCTATTCTCAAATGTAATATTTCCGCTCTTAGGCTTTCTCTGACTGGACTCCCTTCATGAATCCTGATAGTAAGGTTTATAGAGGACACATGTATTACCTTCCTGTATTAGAATGTAAGTAGTTTATCTTTCTTTAGTCTTTTATAATTGTTTCTCTTTGTTCCTGTGTTTGATCTTCAAAGTTTCTGTGCAACTTTGAGGTCCTCTATTTCATTAAAAACTTCATTCTTCGTCTTCCACTTTCAATGTTTCCTCCTCCTCCAGAGGATTATATTCTATCTTCCGAAGTCATTTTCTTACTAAGTTATTCTTGGCAGTAAGCCAATATTCTTTTCTTTCTGATGTGTGATCTTTATTGTGCCTCCTCAGGAGTTAAATCCTTTCTTTCTTCCTGCTTGCAGTATTTTTTATGTGATCTCAAAACTTTGACATTGGGGTATGATGTTCTTGAGAGTTTCCATTTTGGGATTTCTCCCAGGAAATGGCAAGTGCATTCTTTCTATTTCTACCTTTCTCTTTGGTTTTAAGAGATCCAGGCAGTTTTTTTTTTTAAGATTCCTTGACATATCATGTCTAGAGACAGAGCCAAGATGGCAGAATAAATTCAGGGACTAACCTGAACTCTCTCAAATTCCCCTCCAAAAAAACTTTAAAAGAACACCTTAAAATGGATTCTGAAGGGGCAGAACCAACAAAAAGACAGGATGAAACAATTTTCCCACCCAAGACAACTTTGAATGTTGGCAGGAAAGTTTTATCTCAGTGGGACGTGAGTGGAGTGCAGACTAGCACAGACCATTCCTGATAAATCAGCAGCAACCTTAGAGGGGATTGAATTGGCAGTGGAGGCTTCTTGTGATGGTAAGGGGGTCAAACAACTCATCAGAAGATGATTACAGGGGACTTTTTACTGGCACTGGGTGCAGAACTCTGTTGCATTACCCATATACAGTTCTGGTTCACATATCTAGGGTGAGGTGGAGCATGTCTGCAGGGATCAGGGAGAATGGTCATAGTTACAAGGTTGAAAAGAATGCTAGTGGTCATTCACAGACCAAAGCCCAAAGCCCAGGCAAGGAGAACAATTATTATACCTCTCCTAAGATCATACCTCCTGGAAAGAACTATAAACTTACAGATACCTGGAACTAGCTCGGAAAATAGCTGCACAAAAAACCTGAAGCTTGGCACAGTTCTCTCCATGTTGGCTCCCCAGAAGCAGAGTGCAAATTTAACGTACAGTTAAAAGTCAAGAAATAGGCTGAAAAATGAACAAAAAATAACTAAAAGACAATCTTACTGTAAAAAGTTACTATGTTGACAAGAAAAATCAAAATACAAACTCAGGAGATAACATCAAAATAGCTATATATGCAAAACATCAAAGAAGACTCAGACCCCAAAAAATTCCTGGAAGAACTCAAAAAGGAGTTTAAAAATCAAACAAAAGAAGTAGAGGGAAAATTGGGGAAATGAATTAAAACAGTGCAAAGAATTTCATAAAGAAAGTTGACAGCTTGGTAAAAGAGACCCAAAATTACTTAAAAAAATAATACATCAAAAAATAGAATAAACCAAATGGCAAAAGAGTCATAAAAGTCCACTGAAGAGAAAAAGTAGAATTGACCAAATGGGAAAAAAAAAAGATGTGCAAAAATTCACTGAAGAAAAAACTTCTTCAACAAGTAGAATTGACCACATGGAAGAAAGGAAGTACAAAACTCACTAAAGAAAATATTTTTTTTTTTGAGGGGGAAAGGCAAGGCAATTGGGATTGACTTGCCAAAGGTCACACAGTTAGTAAGTGACAAGTGTCTGAGGCTAGATTTGAACTCAGATCCTCCTGACTCCAGATCCAGTGTGCCCACTAGCTGCCCCAAGAAAATACTTTTTAAAACATTTAAATATTTGATTTAATTTAATTTAAAAATTTTGAAAGTTAGAATTGGGTAAATGGAAACTAATGACTCCATGAGACCTCAAGTAAAAATGTCAACCCTCTCCCCCCAAAATCAAAAAAATGAAAAAATTGAAGAAAATGTGAAATATCTCATTGGAAAAACAATTGAACTGGAAAATAGATTAAGGAAAGATAATTTAAGAATTATTGGACTCCTGAAAGTCATGATAAAAAAAGAGTCTAAACATCATATTTCAGGAAATTATCAAGCAAAGGTACTCTGATATCCTAGTACCAGAGTTCTCAGGCCAAAATGCATATCCTTTGACCCAGTAATACCACTACTAGTTCTGTGTCCCAAAACACTTTAAAAAAGGAAAAAGATCTACATGTACAAAAATATTTGTAGCAACTTTTTTTTTGTAGAGGCAAAGAATTTGAAATTGAGGAGGTGCTCATCAATTGGGGAATGGCTGAAGAAGTTGTTGTGTATGATCATGATGGAATATTATTGTGCTATGAGAAATGGTGAGCAGGATTCCTTCCAAAAAACCTGGAAAGACTTACATGGTCTAATGGAAAGTGAAATGAACCAGGAGACCAGCATACACAGTAATAGCAATAATGTATGATAATTAACTGTGAATGACACAGTAATAGCAATAATATATGATAATTAACTGTGAATGACACCTGCCAAGAAAGAAGTGATAGAGTCTGAATGCAGATCAAAGTGCCCTTTGATCACTTTCTTTTTTTTTGATCTGTGTTTTCTTTCATAACATGAATAATAAGGAAATGTTTTGAATGAATTCACATATATATTAAATTTCTTGCCTTCCCAATGAAAGGTGAATGGAAGGAGGGAGGGTAAGAATTTGGAACTCAAAAATAAAAAAAAATGAATAATGTTTTTTATTTGCCATTGGAAAAAATGAATTAAAAATAAATAGCACTTCTAGGCTTTTGATCATTGCATATGCATCAAAGTCCAGTGATTCTCACTTTTTTTGTCCTAAACCTGTTTTTCAGTTTATCATTATCATTTATCTATTAGCTACTTTATATTTTCTTATGTTTTTGTCAGTCTTTTGACTGAGTATTTCTTGTTGTCTCATGGAATCAAATAGCTTCTGTGTGGTCCATTATAATTTTCAAGGGTATTATGGCTAAGGCAGTTTTGTGCCTCTCGTGACAAGCTATTTAAATCACTTTCCAATTCTTCCTTTCATAGCTCTTGTTTCTTTTTCATTTTCCCCCTTAAGTGCTAGTGTTTGAGATTCTGCCTAAGCTGTGCATTTCTGCTTGTTAGATATTTTTGAATCATTCTCTTTTGGATTTATGTGTTGAGCTTTCATGCCACCATAAATGTTCTTCAAGGTAGGATTCTTTTTCTGCTTATTCATTATTCCAGCCTATTTTCTGACTTTGCAGTTTATCTTAGAGCTGGCCTCTTTGGCACTTCTAAAGGGAAGGTCTGGGCTGATTGTGTTGCTCCTTTCTTGGGGTATCGAGTGTTGTGTTACTCAAGGCCTTTGGGACAGTCTGGGGTATCAAGGTTACAAGCTTTTAGTGCTTCACAGAGTTTCTGATTGAAGTCATAGTCCCCATTCCACCCTTATCTGAGCCCTGCAAGTTCTTGACTTGGATTTGGTTCTGAGCAAGAGGAGATTGCTTCTGGACTCTGCTCCTATGAGCCACCTGGGAAGCTCTGTTGGTTCAGAGTTGCAGAACTGTAGATTTTCCTTTGTTCTAGATTTCTGACTCAATTATTCTTTGGCAGGCTGGGCTTTGATGCTAGAACTGAAACTTTTCTCTTTGTTGCTTCCTTCTTGTTTTATGTTTTGATCTTCTTTGTCATCAAAGTATGATTCTATAGTCTGAGTTTTTTTTGTGCTGTTTGCTCATCTTCCCAGTCAAATATCTGACTTTCTAACTTTTTGTTAAGGTAGGACTCTGCCTCTAGTGGGGGTGGGGGTAGTACTATCCCAAGCTTCAGGGGTTTTGTGCAGTTGTTTTCAGGGACACTTCTAGGGGTCTGTACATTTTCAGCTCTTCCAAGGTGGAATGTTCAAAGGAGAGGTGTTTACTCGTCTCCTGGCCTACCTATGGTCTATGATTGACCCCAAGCACTCTTTTCTGCCTTGAAACTGTGATGAAGATTCCCTTTCCACTGCAGTCACAAGCTCTGCTGTACCAGCTCTCTTCCTCAACCCAGGACAGCCACCAAAGGACTGCAAACCAGATCCAACAAGGGCAAAGCAAGAGAATCCTGCCTCAGTGCCAGCAAAGAGATCCCTGCAATCCCTCTCTGATCAGCTGGTCAATGCCCTCCCCATCTGTCAACCCAGAACTCCAGAAGCAGCCACTGCTGCTGCTGCTGCTGCTGCTGCCACCTCCACTTTCCTGTAACTGGGGCCAGACCATGCTGTTCTTTCACCCAGGACAGTTTTCCCACTGACCTTCTATGCTGTCTTTGGCATTTGTGGATTGAGAAGTCTAGAAACCACTACAGCTGCCAGTGATTCGGTCCCCTGAAGCCTGCTCTGGCCTTGTCTATGCTGGCATGGCCCATGCTGGATTGTGCTCCACTCCCTACCTCGTGTGATTGACCTTTCTTGTTACCCTTACAGGTTGTCTTGGGCTGGAAATTAGTTTCATTCTGTCATTTTGTGGATTTGTTTAAGTTCCATTTTTACCAGTATTTGGAGGAGTTTGGGGGAGAACCCAAGCAAGTCCCTGTTTTCACTCCTCTTTCTTGGCTCGGTCCCAAGACTTCTCTCTTATGAGACCTCTCAGACTATGGTCTGAACCACATGGCTACTGGAACTTCTGAACTTCCTCATTTCTTGATACACCTCTCAAGGCTTCCCTACCTGGATTGCCACCCATATATGCAAGTCCATTCTGCATCTGTGGCTCAGAAACAAGTAGTAAGTGGCAAAGCTGCCAGTTCAATTCTTCCTCTGTCTCAGTACCCAGTAAGGGTTTAGGGGTGACTTGGTATGGGTCTCACACCTCCTCTGCCTCTCATGCGTAGCCTTTCCCTGGGTGCTACATTGCTTACAGGGGGCATGCTCCTGACCCAATCCTGTCCTCAGTGTCTATAGACTTCTTTGTCTGTGTTCCTATTCAGAGCTGAATTGGACAAATAATTTGTTGTGACTTTTTATGAATTATCCCATCAGCACTTGTTTCAGTGTATTTTCTAGGATTCTTGTGGATGGGAAATTGGTATAGTTATTCCTACCACTTTGCTATCTTGGTTATCCTCATTAGCATTTCTGGAATTATGTAAGTAATAGGTTGGGATATGATGTATCCTTGCCTTTCACTTGTATTCATTAGAAGGCATCCTTTGTGATTGAGGTTGACTCTCCTTCATGTTAAAATTTCAGCAATGGAGAGATCATTTTCTGGGTTTTCATGGTTGTCCAGCTCGTACATCTAGATTGAATTTATAAAGCCTCAGAGTTTGGTACTTTAGAATTTACTCAATCCAACCCATGTTTGAAGCACCAATTCTTCACCTAGCTGTCAAACACCTAACAAACATTTGTTTGTTACAAATGTTACAAATGTTTTGTTACAAATGTTATATACAACTAACAAACACAGTATTCAATAGAATGTAAGTTCCTTCAGGACAGATACTATTTTGCTTTTGTCTTTATATTCTTAGTGCTTAGCATAGTGGATGGCACAGAGGAGATAATAAATGATCATAATGGTTGTTTAAAAATAATGATGAAAAAGGGGAAAAAAACCCATTGGACTAGGTAGAATTGTAGACACATTTTATCGAATGTTTAAGGAACAATTAATAAGCATGTTCTATAAATTATTATTAAATGTTAAAAAAGAAAATAACCCTCCAAATTTCTTTTGTTAGAATAATATGGTCTTGGTATCTAACCCAGGAATAGAGAAAAACAGTGAATTATGTACCAAAATAATACATGAATATGAATGGATAAAATGGAAAGCCCATAAAAAATACTAGAACACTGGTTCTAAAATAATTTTCATTTTGACCAGATTCGATTGAAATGAGATATGTTAGAATGTAAATTTCAACATTAGGAAAACAATTTACATAACTAATAAATTATGAGCCCAAATCAAATTGTTATATCAATAGAGGCAGAAAGAGACTTTGAAAAAGTACAATGCTTATTTTATGTTAGAAAAATCTAAGAGCACGGTCAAGGAAGGACATGTAATAAAAGCATACATTTCAAATAAGAAAACTGGCATTATTTAAATGATGCACACAGTAAGTATTTTCTTAATAAATATAGGTATAAAGCAGGGATATGCTCTACCCAACCTATTATATGACATCGTTTTAGAAATACTACTTGACAGGAACAAGAAATTAAAACTAAAAATAAACATTATCAAAGAAGTAATGGCATTATCTCCAGTTGCAAATGACATAGCAGCTTATTTTCAAAATCCCAAAATATCAACAGAGAATATAACAGAGACAAACAGTTGTTTTGGTGATTAAACTGGATACATACTAGTCCCCTAAATCATTAGTATTTCTATGTAATAAAAAAAAAAATCCGGGAAAAACAATAGAAAGAGTCCTCCATGGAAAAATAATTACATAATGTATAAAATACCTAGGAATTGACCTACCAAGAGATATCAAGATTTTTCCAAATATTATTACAAAATACTTTGTAAAGAAATAGTATCTTAAATGACTGTAGGGAATTTTATTGCTCCTGCCTCAGCCATTCCAGTATAATAAGATGATTACATTAAGTAAACTTGTCTATAAGTTCAATGTTTTAAAAATTGAACTAAGAAGGGATTACATTCTCTAGAACTAGACAGAATAATAATGTAATTTATTTTCTGCAATGGAATATCTAGAATCTCAAGAGAAATAATGAAAGAAATCAGTAATGGAGATGGTCTAGTATTTCTAGACCCCAAATTATGCCATAAAGTATAACAATAATATAATAAGATGAAGTATAACATAATAAAAATTCTTTGGTACCTGCTTTAAAAAATAGAAAAAGCTATCAGTGGACCAGAGAAGACAATATGAAATTAGAGACAACTGAACTCAATAACTGACTGTTGATTAAACCTGAGAACATAAACTACTTTGTGAAGAAAACCTATTTGACAAAATTTACTTGAAATAGTTACTTAGAAAAAAAATCTTGAAATGTTTATGGGTGTGGGACATATTAGATAATGAATATGAGATAAAAGGAAATACATGAATAAAATGAAAAAGAAGACAGCCTTGAGAGTATTTAGCTGTCATGATGACTTATTATAAAATCAGGTTTGTTAAAAAGAGGTTGTTGCTAGTCTTCAGATATTATAGACACAGTGAAGATCCCTAGACCCGAGTAGTAGCAGTGAAAATAGGCAGGCTGTTGTGTTCCTCCTGCCTGTGGATTAGGCCTTTAAAAACTATGCAGTGTTCTCAGTGGCAAAATGGCACAACTAGAAGAAATGTCATTTACTTTACTTCTATTAAGTAGTCTTTAATATTGGACAATAATTGAACAATGTAACGATATATTTTCTGTAGAATTGAAACCTGCTAATTTTTTCCCCTTTGCTTCTTATCTAATCATTTTTTAAACATTGTTTTACCTTCACAATATTTTCTCCTTTCACTACCCTCTTTTTATTTCTACTGCCAATGTTCTTATTCTAAACCTCATTACATTTTATTTTTCCTATTCTGTCTCCCAAACGTGTTGTCTTCTCTATTAGAATGTGAGTTATTTGAGAGCAGATTGTGTGGCTTTTCTATTTATATCTTCAGTGCTTAGCACAATGTTAGCACATAATAAGCTCTTAATAAATGATTCATTCATTCATTTATTATGCTCACTGCAATCAAATTAATCCTCCCCCTCCCAGAGGTCTCCAGTCTCCAAACAAAGATCAAGGGTACCCTATTACTTTGTGAAAAAGTCCAGGCTTCTTAGCCCAGAATTCAGGCTCTCCTAGATCCCTGCTGCCATATTTCTTTGCAGACATGTCTGCAATGGCTCTTCTTCATATATGTTTTATTCCAGGACAATTGAATTTTAAAATATTTTCCAAATAGATTTGATCTTTGTAATTTTGTACATAATATCCTTCTGTTAGGGATGTACCTCAAACTCAAGCTGTGCTTGTTCAATTACTTCCAATTTCTTAATGCTGAGCTTTAGTGCCATGCCTTTCATGAGGATTTCTCTGAACTGCTCAGCAGTAAATGAAGAGTTCTTGCCATAGATACTTGACATTGTGATGAGCGAGACAACATGAACATATACAAATATACAGGACTCATAAAAAGAAGATACAAGGTAAGCTTGGATAGGAAAGCATAAGCAGTTGGGCAGGACTAGCCTCATGTGGTTAAGTCTGGCTGAAGACCAGTGATTCTATGAAGCTGCAATAATGAGGGAGCAAATTATAGGCATGGAGGAGAGGAAAAAAATAAGAGGTGGAACATTCTCTAAGTAACAGGAAGTGGACTAATACTGCAGATGTCATTGAGAGAAGTCATAAGGACAGACAGGTAGCATTGTGTGTAAACTTTAAAGGACTATCCAGATGAGTTCTTTTCTATAACCACTGGATCACTGGTATCTTGTCTCTCCAAATTTCTGATTACATTTCATTAGGCAGAGGTAATTTAACAAAAATTCAAAATGGAAGAAACTAAAGAAAACTGGAATCTAAAGCATAGTGGGGTTGAGGACTAGAGACTAGTTGGTGATAGTTATAGCAGTGGGCAAGACTGGCAAGCTCCTGAGTCATTTGTTTTTATATAGGATACTGAAATTGAGGAGGGAGAATGGAATATGGAGGAAACAAGGGAACAAGAAGAGATAAACTCAAGAGAGGAGGTCCCTAAGGATGTTCTTTCTTGCATGTACGTGGAGAAGCATCCTTTTACCTCTTCCAACTGGATTGCTGGTACCCTGGGACTACTTTAGTTAAAGTTCTTCCTATTTTTTAAAGCTACATTACTTTTGCTAAAGGACCAAGCACACCACCAGATAGATAAAACATTCCTCAGAATGGGACTGTAGAGTTTCCAGCAGGCAAAATATCATCCAGCACCCTTGCAACCATTAACATACCTGTTGAATTTGAGGACTTTTCTAATCCCTGGATCTAAAAATCTGATCAGTTAGGAGGAGGATGTAGGAAGTTCTTATCTCAAGACTTATTTGACCTAGTAGGCCCTAGTAGGAAGGGAGAATTTATCCCCTTGCCATGATCATCCATTGATTTAGTACTAGATCTGTCTAAACAAGATGAACCTAAGGAGCACCTTCCAAGATAGTACAGAAAAATAAGCCTTTTGTTTCCTCTAAACCATAGAGAAATAGATTTATATTTTATTTTTTTTAAACATGGGGTGAAGCTCTTTTTTTTAAAGGGGGAGAGAACTCTTCCTTATTGATTTATGATTTATGATTTTTATATCTCACTTTCCAGTCTCTGGGTAATGGAATTAGGTTCACTCCATGAGTTAGAATTTGGGCCATCAGTGTTGGTCCAAATTTCCATTTGAAGGACTCTACAAGATTAACATTTATTTATCATTTTTATGGTTCATAATGTCCTTTATATGAATACATATATATATTATACACCCAAACACACACATATATAACTATATGCACACTTACATATATATAATTTTCTTTCTCAGAACAACACAAAAATGTAGTGAAGTCATTTAGTCAAATAGCCTTTCTTTAGCACCTATTATGTTCTAGACATTGTGCCAGGTCTTGTTCACAAGGAGCTCATAGTCTAATGAGTAAAATAATGTGCAAACAATTGTGGATAAGCAAGATATAGACTGGCTAAATTGTAGGTAATCTCACAGAAAAGACACTAAGATTCAGGAGAATGTAGAATGTAGAATCATACATTTAGACTTGGAAGAAGAGACCCTTAGAGGTAATTATAGCCAAAACTCCTTATTTGAAAGATGGACAAACTGTGGTCCTGAGAGTTCAAGTGATACTGAGTTTACGTAGATTCTCTCATCACGTGGGGAGTGAATACAGCCCTGGGATTTGAACTTAAATGATGCTAAATGCAGCATTTTTTCCACTGTAATTTGTTGTTCCTCAATACTCTCGGAGAAAATATCGCATATGTTTCTACTCCTATTTTATTGACTAGCAGGTTTATTATCAGATGGGTCATCAGATATCACCTAGTCCAATACCCTGATTTTATAATTAAGTAACTGAGGCCCAGAGTTTAAATGTTTCAAAGCATCATGGGTAGTAAATAGAAAAATCAGGATTTGAGTACCTGTCCCCTGACAAATCCAGTGATAGAGAGTTCAAAAGGTTTAAATAACCTGACAACGTCCATTAAGGTAATAAACAAGTGGTAGAAATAGGAACCGACCCTAGTTCTTTATCTTCACATCCAGTGCTTTTGCAGTATACAGGATGGTATCTTCACATTTTATGGACTTTTTCCCCCAGAAAGCAAAGCCATTTTAATGTTAATTGTTGGTGATGATCACTGCTTGGGCATGGGGCTGAGGCTGGCATTATACTGTTAGATAATGTAGCAATTTAGAGTAATGCTTCATTTAGAAGTAATTCTTTAGGAGTCTCACCATTTCAAGAGAAAAAAAAGTCAGGAAGAGCTGCTAGTCTGAGTTACATACCTGTAGACCTGCCAATAAAGCATTCCTTGAGCAAGCCCAAGAAATAGTAAAATGACTGCTTAAACAAAGAAAAATTGCAACCTGATGTGTGTAATTGAAAAGAGAAAGAGATTAGGATTTTACCATTAGAAACACAGCTATGATTTTTCACACACACACACAAACACACACACTCACATACCCCTTTCACTCCATCTAAATCTCTGCTTCTTCTTTCTCTCTTCTATGGTCTTGCATATTCATAAAGTTCCTTAGTTTCCTTACCACAGGGAAAACACACAAGGCAGCAAGTCATTTGTGGCAGAAAGGAGGTCTAGATGTTGTAGTTTTAATGGAAGGTCTCTGGGAAAGCTTATTACTTCCAGCCTTTCCACAGAGTCAGGAGGTCCATTTAGGGTGAAAGTTATAATTACCTGACTCTTTTCTAATGAGCTTCATGCCTTCTTATCAGCTGTAAAATAATTCACCTCTTTAAAAGCATTTTTAAATTGTAAGGATTTTAAAGGATCCTCCATTGAAGTTGTTTAGAGTTGCAAAGGAATTTATGTTTCATTTCTTTGAGTCCTCTCCTCATCCCAAGGAGATAGTTCAGATATTTGTTATATTTTACCCTGGAACATTATAATTGTTTCATTTGTTGCCTCTTTTTACTTCAAAACGATGATACTCCTATCATGAAGTTTCATATATCAGGGCATATGGGGAGCAGTAGTATCAACAAAAATGAGTAGCAAAAAACCTAAACATCATTTTTTATGTGATTAAGAATATATTTTATGGCACTCTTCTCATTCATCCCTCTTCATGATTATCTTCCTGTCATTAAAAATAACACTGTAAGTTATTGAGAATATAACAATAGATGACAGGTCTGGGAAAGAACAAGACAATTGTTTCAAGAGTTTGAACAGGTAAGAGACAACCTTTGCAATGTAGAATGAAAATTAGGCTACTAAAGGAAAACAAGAACGTTTATTGCCTAGTAATCTATTATTAAAACTGAGTGTGTACATTCGTGGGACTGGGACAAGCAGGGTTATAGAATATGGGAGGAGGAATAGGCCTGGGAGTCCATCTCACAGCAACCATTATCTCAGTGGCTAGATAGTATGAGAAAACATACTGCTGAAGTTACTTCTTCAGTAATGGCTCTTTGCTCTCTGCTTCAAGTTCTACTGACTTCTATATGTGTGTTCTGGGTCTTATCTTTTTGGATAGTGATGGTGAAGTCATCCCATTGATGTTCACTTTAATTCAGTTAATTCAATTAAATTCCAAAAGTGTTCATTCATTAAGCTTCTATTGCATGTAGAGGCCTGAGGCAGGTGGTGAAAGAGGACTAAAGTTTAGAAAAGTCATGGACCCTGCTCTCATGATGCTTATGGTCTCTTCTCTCCACATTGTTAGAAATGTTATGATTTCTTCACTACGTGAGGTTGATATCATGGAAAACAGAAACCACTTTTCCAATGTTTTGGTGTGTAAAGTCAATCAGGAGCAGCTCTATTGAGGATTGCTGCTGTGAAGAACTTTAAGGATCTAATCACATAGTATAGCAAACTCTCTATTCAGTAATAAACTGAAAGAAAACATTCAAGAAACTAAAGCACAGCATTCACAATAATATTACACAACAACTTATTACCAAGGTGGTCACATAGTCTTAAACAAAACATCATTCGGTAAGTCACAATCTCCTCAATCAATATAGAGTTCCCAAGCCAAGTCTTCTTTCATCTTGACTCCAGGTTGGCTTCCTATCATGCTTAAGCCAATTATCCTTAAGGGGTAGTGAAAAAGTACAAAGGCCATTCACCCTTAGGTCACAGTAAGTTATAATATCATCAGTCACTATTGAGTGTACCCAACCGAAGTTCTTTTTCATCTTGACTCAAAACTGACTTCCAAACCCCAAGGTTCCTCTTCCATGGGCTGATCATCCTAACTCTTGCCTGGTTTCACAGGTAGGCAGTTCTCCCCACTCTTGCCTGGATTCACATGTAGTCAGCTCTCCACTGCTGTTCCATAAGGGGACTGCTGCACTGCAAGCTCTTCACAGTTTCTGTTTCTAGGAAAATAAAGTTCAACAAGGCTACAACAATATTTACACACACTGCCAGCACTATCATCTCAGTTCACTTTCTGTCTGAGAAATCAACACAAATCAGCAGAGTGCTTCTGTCAGACAAAGTACCACAATTCAACAGACAAAATGCTTCTTTCTGACAAAGTAACACCAATACAAACAACAGACAGAACAAGACAGAGTGCTGACATCACAAACATTCTCTCTCTTAGCTCTGATTGGTCTCAGCTCATGCTCAAGCTTTTATCTGCTCTACTTTTTCCTGTTCCACCCTTCCTGTTCCTTCCTTCCTGTTCCACTCTTTCAGCAAGCTCATCTCACCATAGGCTCCAGGTGATGCTGTTAGGCCTATTAAAGGCGGGGAAAGTCTCCAAACTCCCTTAGGCCTATTAAGGGCAAAACAAATGCATGCTGTTTCCAACAAAGACTTGACACAATCAAAGGCAAGGCTCAAAGGCACTTGTATAGCTGAAACAAGGAGCAAAGTACTACTTTGCTTGCCATTGTAAGGTGCCATTTTTAGCAGCAGAATTCAATGCTGGATCAACCACAGCTTACAGACAGAATGGAACTTCTTACCTTTTTTATGTTCTTTTGCAGCAATGCCTAACCATACCTCAGTGAATGACTTCATTCTTCTTGGAATAACAGACACTCGGGACCTGGAACCTTTTCTCTTTGCAGTTTTTCTCATCATCTACATCCTCATCCTTCTTGGAAATGGTGCCATCCTGGTGATTGTCATCTCTGAGCCTCAACTTCATTTCCCCATGTATTTCTTCTTGGGTAACCTCTCCTGTCTGGACATCTGCTACTCCACAGTAACACTGCCCAAAATGCTAGATAATTTTCTCTCCACTAGAAAGACCATCTCCTTTGTGGGCTGTATTACTCAGCTCCACTTCTTCCATTTCCTTGGTAGTACAGAGGCCATTCTTTTAGGTGTGATGGCCTTTGACCGCTTTGTGGCCATCTGTAATCCACTCCGCTATACACTTATTATGAAGCACCAAGTTTGCCTCTGCTTGGCTGCTGTAACCTGGATGACTGGTTTCTTCCATGCTTTGCTCCATTCCATTATGACTTCCCACTTGACATTCTGTGGATCCAACCATATCTACCACTTCTTCTGTGATGTCAAACCACTACTGGATCTGGCTTGCGGGAACACAGAACTCAACCAGTGGATGCTTGAAACAGTCACTGGCACCATTGCCATTAGCACCTTCTTCATTATACTCCTTTCCTACTTCTACATTATCAGTTTTCTCCTTTTCAAGAGTCCTTCTTGTATTATGCTTCAGAAAGCATTGTCAACTTGTGCTTCCCACTTTATAGTGGTCATTTTTTTCTATGTGCCTGTTGCTTTGATTTATATTTGTCCCTCCTCAGACAGTTCCACAAATCAGGACCAAATAGTGGCCATCATGTATAGTGTGGTCACTCCAGTTCTGAATCCACTGGTTTATACCTTGAGGAACAAGGATGTGAAAGGGGCACTGACCAAAGCCATTAGAAAGAAGCTGTGGCCTGAACACCTTTAAAGAACTGTTCTGGGGATATTTTTAATTTGTAGAAAAGAAGAATAGGCCTATTTGAATTTCAGGTACATCATGTGTTTTACCCATCATTCTGATTTTTTTGAGCAATGAAGAGGTTTAGGAACTATAATTTCAAGAGTGTGGATCTCACTTGATTCCTATTTTAAGTCTACCCTTCTTTCCCCATTTCCCATTAATTTTCAGTTACAACTTCTTGATTTTTGGAACATTCTTGCCTACTCTGGCAGTTAGTGATGTATTAAAAAAAAAAAACAGAATCACAATGCAATTGTATAGCAGAATAAGAATGGACACTTCAAGATAATTTTATCCACATTTCTGATTTTTATACTGGAAAATGGAACCCTGAGATGTTTTGTGCTTTGTTCAGGGCTGACTAAGTATAAAAACAGTGATTTGAACCCTTATCTTTTGTTTGTAACTCTCATACTCTTTTCAGAATCCATTTATTCCTTCAAAGACTCTTCCTTTGTCATTTATAATAAATCATTCTGGTTCTGACAAAACATTAAAAATATAATGCCTTTTAGATGGAAAAGTGACCTTTATTTTGACAGATTTACAATTCTCATTTTGTCTTTGTTCATTTTATCATTCTTTTTATATTATTGTCACCTCTTACAGCGGAAATCCTGCAAGTAGTAAGTATAGCTAAGCAAAACCAGTCATCACATTGATTATCTTGCAAGGTTTTTTTTTAAAAAAAATACAATTTATAACTTATGATGGAAATAAAAATATAAGCCATTAATGTTGCTTTGCTTTTATTTTTAGAAGATGATGAGTACTTATAGATTGAAAAGAAAAAAACCTAGATTCAGACACTATGTATCGGGTTAGGAAAGAAAGGCCATGCTCCAGTGACCCCATTTATAGGTGACATTATGGGATATGGCCAATCTCACTTTTATGTCACCCAGTAAGTCTTGCATTTGACTCATTCCTATATACTTTTATCTTCCTGAGCTTTAGCGTGATCCAGGGCTCTTTGGATAATTTATTTTAGCTAGTAAATTTGTAATATTTCACATTAATTAATTTAACCCTCATCTGAATTTATCAATTAGTAATTATTTAATATATTTAATATACTCCAAACAAGGTGTTAACTTGAAACAAGGTGCTAAGTACCTGCTTACTTGCCAATAAAAAGGGGCATGGAAGATCTTCAGATTCCATTAATATTACACCCCACTGAGAAGACAAGCAATTCAATATGGGTTATACATGTGTAGTTATGCAAAGCATTTCCATAGTAGTCATATTTTGAAAGACTAACTATGTTTCCCTCCATCCTATCCCATTCCCCCATTTATTTTATTTTCTCCTTTGACCCAAGAATATTCTAAAAACATTTTTTTCCCCTGGGAAAAATGTCAAATACATTCTCTCGGCAAATAAGTTAGCTTAATTCTTTCTCTTTGAACTCTCCTAACTAAGCACAGGAAACAATATTTCTGGAATACACTATATTTTCTAACTCTGCATAGACTTTTTTTCTTTTTTTATGGAGGGGGGAAGGCAAGGCAATTGCAGTTAAGTGACTTGCCCAAGGTCACACAACTATTAAGTGTCAAGTGTCTGAGGACCCATTTGAACTCAGGTTCTTCTGACTCCAGGGATAGTACTCTATTCACTGTGCCATCTAGCTGCCCCTCTGCATAGACATTTTATAAAATCTTATTTTTTTAAAATAAAACATATAAGCTACATAAGTGAACGTGATTTTATTCATAAGGTTTCTTTATAACAAATCAAAACATTTCTGATAAAAAAGAAATTTAATGTCACCTTCTTCTTTTCTATCTTCTCCAGATTAATTATAGAACCTGAAAGATTACAAATAAAATACACTTTTTTCCTGACTTCATAGTGAGAAGCACTTCACACTCATATATTTCTTTTTTTGTTTAATCTTTTTTTATATGAAAATGTATTTTACGCAAAACACACACTTGATAAGATTAACAAATGTAGAGGAATTTAAATTCAGCAAGGTGTTCTGCTACACCAGTACAGACCTTTCAATTTATACCCTGCATTGTGTATTTCAAAGGAGTGGTGATGTCTTTATAAAAAATCTATAAGTGTCTGTAATAGTAAGCACTATAGCACACCCAGGATGGCCTGTCTTTTTATTCCCAGCATGATGCATTGCATTTTGCACATAGACACTTTATACATATTTGCTGAACTGAATGTTGAATTTCCCTTCAAGTAACAGGAACAAGTCTAACCTACTTCAAAGCCCAATGAATATTCTTTGGATTCTGGAGACTCTTGGTTCTTGAAGTCTATGCCAGTGGAACATCAGCCCCTGTAAGACTATTTCAAGATGGAAAGACTTTCAGAATGTATTATTATCAGAGGTCCAGAGGACAAGTGCAGTTGTCTGAAGCCCAGCCTGGCTAAGTTTATAGAGTCTCATCAACAATCTTTA
This sequence comes from Pseudochirops corinnae, assembly GCA_028646515.1. Lineage (NCBI taxonomy): Eukaryota > Metazoa > Chordata > Mammalia > Diprotodontia > Pseudocheiridae > Pseudochirops > Pseudochirops corinnae. Next base: position 42,796 of record JAQQSV010001835.1, read on the forward strand.
CTGCCAGCTGATGCTTTTTTCTGACATATGTTTGCTGTACCATAGTTAAAGTCTTGAAATATAAAGACTTTTTTTCTCCTTGGATGGATTTTTGTCTTCCTTTTGGCAATTCTGTTATGGTTTCTTCCATTGAGTTTTCTGATACTGAGCTCTTAGATAAATACATGTGTTAATAAAATAGCTTATTTCTTCTTTTGTTAATCTTGGTGTTTTTATATTTTTCTGTGTATCCATCTATTTCATCTAAATTTTAGTTCTGTTAGCATAAATTTGTGCAAAATATTCTTTTCTCTCTTTTTCAGGTATCTTCAGTTCTCATTTTTTTTTCATGGAAAAATATGGTTTTCTTTTCTTTTTTAAAATTAAGTTAACTGTTGCTTTTGTTAGTATTTTTAAAAATAGCATCTAGTTTGTTGACCAATTTGATAATTTTTTTTGTTTTTAATTTTGCTAAACTTAGTTAATTTTCAAAATTTCTTCGTTGTTGTCTAGTTCGAGATTTTTGTTGTTAAATTAAAAAAAACCTCATACCCAATTCATTGGTTGGTTCTTTTTCTCTTTTGTTGGTGAAAAAATTTAGATATATAAAATTTCCCCTCAGAACTGCTTTAGCTGTATCCTATACACTTCTGTATGTTGTCTCATTATTGTAATTTTCTTTGATGAAAGTTTCTGTAGTTTTTATAATTTTTCTTTCATCCAGTATCTCTTTAATATTATGGGATTTGATCTCCAAAGACCTTTTAATTCTTTCTTTAAGGGCTTCTTATTTAATATATTTCTCATTGAATTATGATCAGTAAATGATGAGTTCAGTACTTCTGCTTTTTTTATACTTTTTGAGAGATATTTGTGTCTCCATATATGATCAGTTTTTGTAAAGGTGTTGAATGTAGCTGAAAACTGATTCTTTTCTTTTCCCATTCATAGACTGTGACATGCAATTAATGTGGTGGTTTGCTTTATATTTTCCTTTATTCATTACAAATCACAGTTTCCTGCATGGGAGTTGGGAAGGGAATGTAAAGGGAAATGCATGTGTTACCATGTACAGTGTTCTGCTGTCACTTTATGCATGAGTTCATATAAGTTGTCAGAGCTCTATCATCTCTAATTTTTCTAAAGTTCTCTTCAACTGTCTATTGTTTTCTTATTTATCTTTTGGTTAGATTTATCTAGGTTTGAAAGGACTACATTATGATCCATCACTATTATAACTTTACTGTCAATTTTATCTTTCTAATTTGATTAATATTTTCTTTAAGTATTTTGATGTTATGTTTATTGGGTGTATTAAATACATTTATTTTTTTATTCATTATCTATAATGGCATTGAACATACTGTAATTCTCTTGCTTATCTCTTTTTATCTTATCTATATTTAGCTTTAAATGAAATCATTATTTTTATAGTTTACATTTTAATATGGGAGATAATGTATACTTTAGCCAGGGAAGAGAGTTTTAGTCTGTGTTGTCATGAGAGATATACAACTTAGAGTACAATTTTAAAACATTTAAATTTTTTTTTCTCCCTCTTCCCACCTCATCCTATAGAATGCTATAATTAAATGTGAATATATACACATATGTACACATCTATAAAGAAACACACACATATACATACAAACACACGTATACATATATATAAGACCATACTATCCACATTTCTTTTTGTCAGTTCTTTCACTGGAGGTGGATAGCTTCTTCCTTAATAGGTCCAAGTCTTTCCATGTTTTACTAGATCAACAAGTTCATTATTTCTTATATTGCAGTTGTGTTCTATCACAATCATATACCATACTTGTTTAGCCATTCTCCAATTGAAGTGTATCTATCATTTTAGCCAATCTGATAGGTGTAAGATGGTATCTCAAAGTTATTCTACTTTTTATTTCTCTAATCAATAAAGCTTTAGATCATTTTTCATATGATTCTATATGTCTTTGATTTCTTCATTGAAAAACTGCTTGTTCATATCTTTTGACCTTTCATCAGTTGGGGTATGATTCATATTATTATGAATTGGACAAAGTTCTTTATAAGTTTGAGAAATGAGATCTTTATTTTAGACATTGTGAAAATTTTCTCCCAATTTTCTGCTTTCTTTCTAATCTTGGCTACATTTGTTTTATTTATACAAGAACTTTTCAATTAAGTATTATCAAAATTATCCATTTTACAACTCAACATTGATCTCTAGCTCTTGTTTCTTCACATATCATTCTACTATCCATGAGTCTGAAAGGTAATATGTTCCATTTTCTTTTAATTTTCTTATAATATCTCCCTTTATAGCTAGGTCATGCATCCATTTTCACCTTATCTTGGCACATGGTTTAATATATTGGTCTATAACCAATTCCTGACAGATTGCTTTTCAGCATTCCAAGCCTTTTTTTTTTTAACCCAATAATGAATTCTTATTGCTAAAACTTAAATCTTCCCATACTGACTTGCAGTTTGCCAGCCTTAATGGACATGGAAGAGTTTGGGGACCAGGGGCAGCCCCAGCGGGGAGCGGCCATGGACACCTGAAGACCCAAAACTGCACTTGACTGCAAATGACTGCAAACTTCAGCTGTCCTCTCTGCCCTGAAATTCTGCTCTCCTGTAAGTGCCCACAGCCAACAGTGTCCTTAACCCTCTACTACTATACTCACTAAGTGTGTGCTAACTACTTCCCCTCTTCCCAGCCTCAGCCACAGCTCAGGATGTATCTGACTTGAAGGCTTCATAGGTAATCCTGGTGGAAATCCTTCCCACTCTTAAACTACTATAGAAATGTGTACTTTTTTATTTTTAAAATTTTTCTGGAATTAATTATGTATGTTGTTTATTTTTCTTATTATCTGTGTCAGCAAGCACCCTAGCACACCCAGGGCGGCTGCTAGCACAGGTTCTTAGATCTGCTTTTCTAAAGGAAAGCAACTCAAAATGGGTTAACAATCTTATTTTAATCAAGCATATCATTTAACTAGCTCAGGGGGAAAAGTCAGCACCCTGAACTTCAG
>JAQQSV010001836.1:0-22750 GCA_028646515.1 Pseudochirops corinnae
AAAAAAAAAAAAGAAGAGGAAGGTCTCTTTCCTTATTAGTTTTCCAAGACAAACAGCATTCACTTCAATTCATCAACATTTCAACACGTTATATATATAATAATGTATATGTATTATATTATGTATATTGTTTTCTTGACTCTGCTTTCATACAAGTCCTCTCATCTTCCCCTGAATTCGTCATATCTGTCATTTCTTATCGAAGGGAATTATAATAGATAGAAAGTATTTTTCCAAATATTTCTTATTTTATCCAATAGATATATATAATAGTTTTATTTTGGTCAAAGCAAATGCCAAATGTATCAAGAGCTATTGCTATATAAAGAAACTGTGGTGTCATTTTAAAAGAAAAATAAGGAAACCCGTTTATAATTTCAATAATCACATTTTAGTTCATCTGTTATGAAAGGCCATACCTTGGGTTTAAAGCTAGAGGGCTGGTTAAGACCAATGGGTGGAAGTTGCAAAGAGACAAATGTGGGCTTGGCATCAGGACAACTTCCTAACAATTAGAACTTGTCCCTGAATCCCTGGAGACCTTCAAGCAAAGGTTAGATGATCATCTGTCTGATGTGTTATAGAAGGATTCTAACTGAAGTATGGGTTGGGTTTGATGGCCGTTGAAGTTCCTTCCAACTCAGAAATTCTGTGATTCTGTGATTAGAATAGCAATTCATGAATTTTCTAGCAATGTGACTCTAGGAAAGTTCCCTGAAGCTTCTCTGATCCTCATTCTCTTCAATTATACAGTAAGGATAATAGCACTTTCACTGCTTGCCTCACCAGATTATTGGGAGGAAAGCCTTTTGTGAACTATAAAGCAATAGATACATGTAAGCTATGATTATAGTGGTGGCGGTTTCTCAGGTTTTCTGAAAACAGGGTAAACCAGCCCTGTTTTCAAGGTGGTTTTCTTATCTTTTGGAGATGCTGAAGCCAAGAACTCTTGACATCAGGGAGGTAAACATCCCATGAAGGGGAGATTTGCCCCAGAGATAAAGACTCAGATGGAAACAAACAAAGAGAAAGCACCAAAGCTTTCTAAAAAAAAAAAAGTTGAACGTAACATGTAAACAGAGAAGAGGAAAAACCCCAGGAAGTAGTATTTTGCTGAGAAAATGTAGTTGCTTTAAAAATTGATTTTCTAAATACCATAGCAGACAGATTCAGAAAATAACTTACAGAATACCACACTGCTTCCTAGTAATTCCTTCCAATTATTGGTGACTCATCCCTTCTTTTCGACTGCCTTTTGTAATTCTGATATTCATCCATTCCTTCTGATTCAGGGTTAAACATTTTCAATCTATTAGACTTTAGCTTACTTTTCCTCCTCCTCCTCCTCCTCCTTTTCCTCCTCTTCCTCCTCTTCATCTTCCTCCTCCTCCTCCATCTCCTTATCTTCCTCCTCCACCTCCTCCTATTCCTCCTCTTCCTACTCCTGCTCCTTCCCCTCTTCCTCCTCCTCCTCTTTTTCCTCCTCTTCCTTTCTCTCTTTCTTTCTCACACACACAGTTTTTTAAACTTGAACAAAGACCTTCTTTGGGTCTCATTTTCCCCTTTTGTTAAACAAGAATGGGAGAAGGCAGGAAAACTATCCTTATTGGTATCATACTTCCCTCAGTTGAGTCAGGAAACTTGAGTTTCAGTCATGGGTCTGCCAAACAGTTTGTGATTTTGGATTTTTGTTTGTTTGATTGTTTTTTGTTCTTTTGGTCTTTTTGGAGGGGGAAAAGCAGGGTGATTGGAGTTAAGTGACTTGCCCAATGTCACATAGTCTGAGGCAGGATTTGAACTCAGGTCCTCCTGACTTCAGGGCCAGTGCTCTATTCACTGCGCCACCTAGCTGCCTCAGTTTTCTGATTTTGTACAAGTAATTTCTGTACAAGTAATCCTGAGCCTCAGCATCCTCTTCTTTAGGGTGAGGAATTTGGATGAGATGATCTCCAAGGACTGTTTCAGTTCCAGTATTCAATGAACTGGTGATATCATTGTTTCCCTGAAAAGAAAAGGGTATTAGTTGTCTAAATTACACAAATTGGGATGATCCTCACATTTTGAATCAAGAATTCCTTTGAATTGATTTTTGTCTTTATATTCTTTTCATTTAGTACAGTGCCTTGCATACAATGGACAATTAATAACTGTTGAATGGGGGGAAAAAAGGATGAGGGAAGGAATGTATGAGGCAACTAAGTGGTATTAGGGGATAGAGTAGCAGACTTGGACTTTTGAAGACCTGAACTGAAATCTTGCCTCAAACATTTACTAGCTGTGTGACTCTGGGCAAGTGACTGAACATCTCTCAGTCTCAGTTTCCTCATCTGTAAAATGGAGATAATTATAGCATCTACCTCGCAGAGTTGTTATGAGGACCAAATGAGATCATATTTGTAATGCACTTTGCAAACCTTAGAGCACTATAAATGTTAGCTCTTATTATGTAAAGTATAATATAATGTCAGCTATTATTTTAAAGCAAATTTTATTGATTTCTAAAATTTTAATTGTTATTCTACTCCTAAACACCAAAAAAGAGAATCTTTCTGTGTATAAGGTAGAATACGAGTATTATATGTGAAAATATGGCTTTATTTCATACTTCTTGCTTTTAAAAAAAGTTTAAAATAAAATCAGATTTCATCTTCAAAACTGTCCTGTTTGTACTGCGTTCTAAGTAAATGTGTCAGTGGTTTTCTCTCTCCCACCCTTCCCCCATTCTTTCCCCTCCACCACTATTGCTGCCTCCCTGCCCTTCTCTCCCTCACCCCCAAAAACAGAGAAAAGAAGAAAAAAACAATTCTGTTACAAATGAACATAGTCAAGCAAAACCAAATCCAGATAGAGGTCCTGTCCACAACTGTATGCCTCTTTCAGCACCCTGGATCTATCACTACTCTGTCAGGTGGGGGCTAATATACTTGATTATAGGTTCTATGGAGACACTATTGGTCATTCATAACTCTGATCAGAGGGCAGTCTTTCAGAATTGATTTTCTTGACAATATTGCTATCACGTAAATTGTTCTGTCTCTGCAGAGAATCCTAGGATTCTCTGACATCATCTTGTCATTTCTTATGGCATAACAATATTCCATTACATTTACAAACCACAACTTTCCCAACCATTTCCCAGCTGATGGGCATTCCCTCAGGTTCCAGCTCTTTACGTTTCCTTGTCCTTTCTTTTTAATCCCCTTTCAGGCTTAGGAGGCTTGTTCTTAGGAAAAGTTAAGATGAATCTCTTATTATCACAGCCTAAAATGAACTTGAAGGGGTAACTTAGGTCTTGAAGAGACAAGGGAAGAAGGCCTTTCACTTTTCCAAGGTTCAAATGCTGACTTCGCTACTTCCTGCATGTGCAACTCTAGGCAGATCATTTTTACTGCTCTGAGTCTCAGTTTCCTCATTCATAAAATAGGTTGTTGGACTAGATGATTTCAGAGGTCCCTTCATCTATGATTTCCTACTTAATGAACTCTAATGACTTCTTATTGTTTCTAGGATAAAATAAAAATGCTCTGTTTACTTTTTAAAACCCTGTACAACCCAGCCCCAACCTATTTCTGCATATCATTGAACATTACTCATCCTCCCACACTTTTCAATCCATTCAAACTGACCTCCTTATTATATGCCTATCCCGTACACACCACCCTCCATTTTCCATTTCCTTGCCATTCCTCATACTTAAAACTTCCTCCTCCTTCTCAAGTCTCTCTCTTCCTTTAAGATTCAACTAAAAGTACCATCTTCTGCATGAAGTCTTTCCTGATCCCCTTGAAAGCTACTTCTTTCTTTCCCAAACTATTTTATGTTTAGTTGACTTATATTTTATATCATACATATTTATATTTACATATGTACTTATCACCTCCCCCATTAGAATGTAAGTTTCTCATGGGTAGGAATTATTTCATTCTTTATATTTGTGTTTTTAGTACTCCACACAGTGTCTGACATGCTTGTTGATCAATCCCATGACTCAGTGACCTCAAAAGGTCCTTTCAGGCTTAACATTCTATGATTCTTCACATGGCCACATACACGAGTCTATATATTCTCATGTATCCAGAGGAATGTCTCCTCATTGAAGAGCACTTATCCTTGAAGTTTGCATTTCTCTGATAGAAGTATCTGTAAACCTAGCATGAGCAGCTTTCCAGAGGACTGCTGCTGTGGATAGCTCTAAGGTTCTGATCTCATAGTATAGTGAACTCTCTATTTATTCAGAAGTAAATTAAAGCAAAACATTCAGAGAAACCAAAGTACAGCATTCAAAATGTTATAACATAACAACTTATCACCAAAGTGGCCACATGGTTTTAAGCAAAAGATATCATTCAGTAAGTCCTTAACTCAATCATCCTTAAGGAGCAAGCCTCCTTAAGGGACACAAAGTACAAAGGTCAAAGTTCTCCATCCCTGGGTCACATTGTCTTAATCTCTGGTATACAAAGATCTCCACCCCTCAGCCACAGTAAATCGTGATCTTCTTAGTCAGCATTAAGTACTCTAGAAGATGTCTTTTCATCTTGACTCAAGGCTGGCTCTCAGATTCCATGGTTCCTCTTTCATGGTCCCAGCTCCTGCCTGAATTTACCCAATTGTTACCTGGATTCAAAGGTAGGCAGCTCTCAGCTCCTCGTCCAGTTCCTTGTCCAGTTCCCATTCCATATTGAAGCTCACAGTGTCCGATCCACCTTCACAGTTTCTGTTTCTGTGAAGGCAAAGCTTAACAGAGCCAAGACAACATTCATGCACATTGCCAACACCATCATCTATTCACTTTCTGTCTGTAAAATCAACACAGACCCACAAACAAAGTCTGAGAACTCAACACAAGTTGTCAGTAACGTCCCAGGGCCTCCAAAACGCTCTTCCAGGACTTCTGTAAATAGATAACAAGAAAATCCTCTTCCAGGGCTTACAGTAAGGTCTTAGGGCTTCTGTACAAAGTGTTACAAACACAAATCAACACAGACAGAACAGACAAATAGAGTGCCAGGATACCACAAGTTTTCTCCTTCTCAACTCTACCACCACAAGTGTTTTCTTCTCAGTTCTGCTCTCTCCCAGCTCTGGCTTCTCCTTATGTATGGTCATTAGCTCCTCCCTGTTCTACCTCTTCCTGTTCCATCAGCAAGTTCCTCCCACTGTGGGTTTCACAAGTTCTATTTCTTAACAAAGACTTGATATAATCATGGGAAGGGATCAAAAGAAAATTGAAATGAAACAAGGGGCTCATTAAATAGCTGAAACAAGGCACTAAGTACTTCTTTGCTTGTCATTACAGTGGATAAAGGATAGATATTTTCACATTTCAATTTGGGGACAGTGTTTTTCAGTAAGAAGAGGGCATAAAATTCTGCCCTCAGAATTTTAATACAGTTTCAATGAGATAATTTAACTAACAATATTTTGGGGGAAACCCCTACTTGGTACTTTCACTTAGAGCCTGGGGAAGGTTACCTGTTGTTAATTAAGAAATTGATCTGGAAATTATTATCCTATCTTTTCTTCTGATTTGATAACTGATCAATGGTAGTGCCTTTTCATTCTTGTAATCAAGCCCAGAAAGGCATCTACCATAACCCTCTCTTTCCACTGACTGGCTAAGAAGCTGGCATGAGTGATGGTTAGAGGTAGTTTCTGTTGTCAAGGAAACTAATTCTGAACAGGCTTAATGTAGGGTGGATGACAAAAGAGGAGTATTCATGGAATCCCCCAAGGGTAATCCAGTCAAAATTGGGATCAATGGATAGAAGTTACAAGGAGACAGATTATGGGTCAATATAGAGAAAAATTTCTAACTTTCAGAAATAGAATGAGGTGCCTTGTGAACCTCTTGAGACTACTTTTCTCTTCATTGCAGGTTTTTAAGAAAAGGAGCTACATGTTTATAAGTAAGAAACGCTTCACTCAGGCTTTCTGATTGGGTGGCAAGTAGATCTAAATGACTCCAGAAGTCCTTTACCTCTCTAATTACCTCTGAGTCTGTCAGCTTGTTCCTATCGTGATATTTTGTCATTCCAAGTAGCAGGACAGGAAAGAAACTTGCCCCAATGTGCCAATGGAAAAATACTGTCAGCTTCCTTGAAATTTGGTACCTTGGGACAAAGCCCTGATTTTTCTTACCTACTTGCATCTCAGCCTATGCTGGATGGAGTGAGGATGGAAAATTTAATTGGTCATTATTGGATGTAATACTCAAGGATAAAGTTATAGAGGAGCTGTAGAAAAAAAAAACTGATTTAAATTAATTTATAAACTAATTTATATATTCAACACCATTCCACTTAAATTACCAAAAATTATTTTACTGAATTAGAAGAAATAATTAAAAAATTCATTTGGAAGAACAAAAAGTCAAGAATATCAAAGGAACTAGTGAAAAAAATGTAAAGGAAGGATATTTAGCAGTCCCAGATCTTAAACTATATTATAAGGCAGCAATTTTCAAAACTATCTCACTCTACTTGGTGGGGTACAGGCTCTGGGAACCTCCTTGAACTCTCTCCTTGAATCTTCCCACTTGATGAAGCATTTGCCTGAGGCCATAAGTCTTTCATTTTGGCTAGGCCCGAATCTCTGTTACTCTTAACCTAGCCTAGCCCTCCATTGTCCAGCTAACTTCCCATCCTTGATCCTATCAAAATATCTATACCCAAATCTGCTACCCTCAAACTAGCCTAGACCTCCATTGTCTGTCTACTCCAGGTAGCCTTTAGTTATTTCCCACCCTTAATCCCATTCCTGGAGTCTGACCTCAGTCTCAAGATCCTCCTTAGACTCCTCCTCAAGACCATCCCCAAACCTCTCCTATGGACCACCCCTAGATCCCTCCCACAGACTTTCAGATCCATCTTGCTTCCATGAAGGTGCTGAGGTTCAATCTTCCTCCCTCCCTCCCTCCTTTTTTCTTTCAGAAAAACTTAAACTCAGTTCACGCTGAAGCTTCTAGTTTGGACCACAATAGGTCCCTGCCCAAGCTCCACTTAATGGCAGTATTTTGGGCCCTCCAGGCTTAGAGTGAATGTCAATAGTAACTGTCAACAGCAACTCTGAGTCTTCTCCTCCCGACTTGATTTTTTTCCTTTTTTCTAATTAAAAGGACCATCCTTGACTCACTTCTTAAAGAGGTCTATTCATTGAAAAGGCGTTACCTCACTCTGAGTGAGAAAAAGGCCTTAGCCCAAAATGGCCGGGGTCTCCCATTGCATCCTGGGTCATCTCCAGTCATCCTGATGAATATCTGGTCACTGGACCCAGATGTCTCTGGAGGAGAAAGTGAGGCTGGTGACCTTGCATAACCCTCACTCACTCAAATCAAAGTCAACTACAAGTCATTTCACTGATGCCATGGTCCTCTTTGAAAATGAGGGACAAAAACAACCAACATAATCAAAACTAAGAAATAAAAAGGTAGATTAATGGAACAGAGTAGACATACAATTTACAGCAGCAAATAAATATAACAACCTTGTATTTAACAAGTGTAAAGACTTAAGCTTTTGGGATAAGAATTCATTATTTGCTAAAAATTGTCAGGAAAAGTGGAAAGCAGTATTGGCATAGACCAATATCTTATACCATTTACCAAGATAAAGTCAAAATGGATAAATGACCTAGATATAAAGGGAGATATTACAAGAAAATTAAAAGAATATGGAACATATTACTTATCAGACTTACAGATAGGTGAACAATTTATGAATAAACAAGAGATAGAGAGGAGAGTAAGGTATAAAATGGATAATTTTGATTACATTAAATTAAAAAGGGTTTGTACAAATAACACAAATGTAGCCAAGACAAGAAGGAAAGGGGAAAATTGGGAAAATTTTTATATAAAGAACTTTGCTACATCTATAAGAATACAAATCTTTCTCCAATTGATAAATGATCAAAGGATATGAATAAACAGTTTTCCAGGGAAGAAATAAAAACAATTTATAATCATATGAAAAAATCCTCTAAATCATTATTGCTTAGAAAAATGCAAACTAAAACAAACTTGAGATATCATTTTACACTTACCAGATTGGCTCAAATGATTAAAGGGGAAAGCAACAAATTTTGGAGGGGATATGGAAAAATTGGGACACTAATTCATTGTTGGTAGAATTGTGTGAAATGATCCAACCATTTTTGAGAGCAATTTGGAATTATGCCCAAAGAGTTATTAAACTGTCTATACCCTTTGACCCAGCAATACCACAACTAGGTCTATTTCCAGAGACAGTTAGGGGAAAAAGGAAAAGAATCTATATGTTCTAAAATGTTTATACCAGCTCTCTTTGTGGTAGCAAAGAAGTGGAAATTATAGGGATGCCCATTAATTGGAGAATGGCTAAACAAGTTGTGGTATATGATTGTGATAGAATACTGCTATGCTATAAGAAATTATGAGCTCAATGATCTTAGAAAAACATGGAAAGAGTTGCATGAAATAACGAGGAGTAAAATGAGGAGAACCAAGAGAACATTGTATATAGTAACAACAATGTTGTTTTAAGAATGACTTTGAGTGAATAAGTGATTTTGACTATTATGAATACCCAAATTAATTATAAAGGACATATGAAGAAAGATGCTATCTGCATCCAGAGAAAGAACTGATAAATAGAAGCAAATATAGAATAATTTTACATTTATATGTACATATATACACACATACATGTATAATTTTAAATATATACATAAAATAATTTTACATATATACATATATGTATGTGATGATAGCCATCTCTAGGGTAGGTGAGGGGAAGGGAAGAAAAAAACAATGAAGAGATCTGAGGAGAGGATCATAAAGTCAAAGGATCAGAGATTTAGGACCGAAAGTAACCATAGAGGTCATCTAGTTCAATATGAGAAAACTGAGGCCCTAAGAGTTTAAAGTGACTTGCCAGAGGTCAAAAAAGTATGCATTGACATGGCTAGGTATTGAACCAAGAACTTCTTACTGCAAATCCAATCTACCATAAAAAGAATAGAGTTATTGACAACACAGCCCACTAAAAGACAGAAAGAGCAGAAGAAAAGAGAAACTTGAATATTCTTAAATTCCCGAGGCAGAAAAACCTTTAAGAGTCTCTAGCAAAGATCAGAAGGAGGAAAGGGGGTAAAAAAGGAAAAAAGTCACTAATTCATTGTTGGTAGAATTGTGAATTGATCCAACAATTTTTGAGAGCAATCTGGAATTATGCCCAAAGAGTTATTAAACTGACTATACCCTTTGACCCAGCAATACCACAGGAAAAGTCATCTTTCATCTCTAAAAACAGATACGCACACACACACATACACACTCACACACACACACACACACACACACTTTCTTTGGAGGTGCCTCAAGATAGTGGGTAAACGCATGATTGGAAACTAGAAATATGATGTACCATATGTGACAATAATAGTATCTATAATAGCTAGCATTTATATAGCACTTTAAGGATGACAAAGTACCTTATATGGCATATGATCCTCAGGCTTGGACTAGCTAAGTATGGAGAAGTTAATAAGTCAAAACTAATTCACCAAACGATTAATTATTTTCTCTATAGAAATTAATGAAAACTATATATTAAGACACTCAGCCAAGGGCTTGTGATTTTGTCAGTGAAAGGATTTCTCCCTCTTCCCCATATATATTTCAAAGTATCAAAGAAGAAGAGTTTGAAAATTTGATAATTTATTTTTGATTTTCAATGATCAAAATGATCACTAAAGATTAGAAAAGGGTAACTAATTTGGCATTGTATAGTCTGGTGATTCTGCTGCTGGTACTTCTTCCAAGAAGAAATGTCACCACTCTTTTATAATGAAACCTTTTAGACCAGCATGCCTGGGGGCTTGTCAACATATTTCCAGTTGAATCAACCAAGGGATTGAAGTTTATTAGTTTATTCAGTTGAGATAGTAGGACAACTCTTCATGTTTTTCAGCTGCTAGCAAAGCTTGCATCAAAATTTTTGAGACAAATGAGCCTTGCAAACTTGGAGCGTGGGGAAGGGATCTGTTCTGTATCTACATTTTTTCAAAGTCTCAGGCTGGGATATCTACAATCTTTGCAGGTATATGTTAGTATAAATCTCTTTCCACCAGTATCCATGAAGTCTATTATTATGTATTTACACAACATGGTTACAAATAACTTCATTTCCATTATCTCATTTGGTCAACTCAACAACCCTGTAAGACAGGCAGAACAGTTATTATTATCACCAGTCCACCAATGACAAAATGGTGGATAGGTTGAATTGTCTAGGGCAGCAACATCAAACCCAAATAGAAATGAGAACAGCTAAACTGTATATAAGGATCCCTAATGGTGACATATTGACTTAAACATCCACATATTAATAGTATCTATGTTTTGTTGTGTATTTATTCAGTTAAATATTTCCTAATTCTTTTTTGTTAACTACTTCCCAATTACATTACATGCAGAGGAGGTCAGTTTCAAGACAGTAAAATCTACATTATATGAGGATCCATTGGAGAAACTGAGGATGTTTAGAATGAGGAAGAGACTATTCATGGGGGATGTGGTGGTTGTGTTCAAATATTCATGCCTTAATAAACAGTTTTCATTAATTTATATAGAGAAAACAATTCATCATTTGGTGAATGAGTTTTGAGTTATCAGCCTCTCCATATTGAACTAGACCAAGCCTGATAGTGTAATATAAGTGCAATACAAGGCACTTTGCAAGCCTTAAAGTGCTCTATAAATGCTACCTATTATAGATACTACTATTGTTGCACCTAGTACTTTACATTTCCAGTCTCTAGACATGCATTTACCCCCTGTCTTGAGCTACCTCTGGAGAAATTGGGTGGAGTTTGCATGTGTGTGTGTGTGTGTGTGTGTGTGTATTTAGAGATCTTTGAATGTTTAGTATTTGTCATGTAGAAAAATAATTAGACATGGTATATTTGGCCCCAGAGGGTAGAACCAAGAGCAATGGGTAGAAATTGTAGAGAGACCTTGGACTTTGGACTTGAGGTCAAGAAAGTTTCTAACAGAGTTAATTTAAAAGAGGAACATACTGCCTTGGGTGGTGGTGGGTTCCCCTTCATGCATGTCTTCATGAAGAGGCAGAATGATCATTTGTTAAGCAGCTTACATTTAGGTATGTTATATTATAGTGAGGAAGTCCTTTTGAGTAATGTTTTGGGTGAGATAGATGGTGGCTGAGGTCCCTTCTGACTCTCAGGTTCTGTGAGTTCTTGATCCTGGGATAGTCATTAGTGAAGACCTGAACTGAGGTCTCATGGTTCCAAGCCCAATCCTTGTACCATTATGACTCACTACCTCTGTAGAGGTCATTTAGAGAGATTTGAAGGATACCAGGTATCTCCCTGAATATACTGCTCTTTCTTCTCGTTCAGCTATGATTCAGCTGGCCTAGTTACCATTAAATTAGAGCTTCTCTCCTTTCTTTCCCTGTCCCAATATCACAAATGAGATCCTTTTTTTTTTTTGCTTTTTAAAAAAAATTACTGAAATTTAAATACACAATAAAAAAGAAAAATAAACATATAAGCTTAATTGTGGTAACAAATACAAAATGAGAAAAGGAGAAAAACCATGTCATGCACAGCAGAACATAAGAGAGGATTCAGAATATATAGCAATAAATTTCCATTTCCAGAAAGCCTATATAATAAATACTATGCATTGTGTTGAGAGCTGTCCATCTTTTCTTTGCTTCCTTGTTAGTTTTCTTTTGTTTTCTGCTGTGTACTTTTTACTTTGTTCTTTTCTTCCCTTTCTCTGACCCCTACAATTAAGCATTAATATATTTATGTATAGATACACATATACATATACACATACATGCATTCATATGTAGACATACTTTCCCTAATTCTACTTTTTTTCGTTACTTTTGTTTGTGTGTATCTCTTATTTCCTATCCCTCCTACTTCTCTACTTTACTTCTACCCTCTACCTTGCCCTCCTGTTACTTAACCTACCATCCCCATCCAAAGATCCTTCCCTTGTCCTCCCACTCCCATTAAACTAAACACCTTTCTATACCCTGCCTATTCTCACTCTCCCTTCAAGCGATCCCTCCTTTATTCTCCCCCATCCCCTTAGCATTTTCTTTTTGAATTTAGAAGACTTTTATACATACACATATAGGTATATATGCGTATGTGTGTATGTATGTATATGTACATATAGTTCCCTCTTTAACTCATTCCCAACGAAAGTAGGTTTCTAGAATTAACAGCCTTCCTTCTCCATCTAATTCCTCTGTGTCAGTTTTTTTTCATACTTCATTTGTGTAACACAATTGCTCTTTTCAGCTGTTCCTAAATAGTTTTACTTTTTAAAGTCACATCATACTCAGGTCTACCCCAGTCTTTCTTATGAACTACCCAATTACTAATAACAATCTTAGACACATGTTTTATGTTATCCATTTTACATCCATAGAAGGTAAATAGTCTGTCTGTATTGCAACCTTTATAATTAGTCTTTGCTATATATCTTATATTTCTCTTGGCTCTTGTATGTCAAATTTTCTATTAAGTATAGTTGTTTTTTTTTAAACTCAGTCCTAAAAGTCTGACAGTTCATGTCAGAACAAAAATGTCCATTTTTTTCATTCAGTATTATGTTTACCTTTGCTGGGTATGATATTTTCATCTGGAACCTCAGTTCTTTTGTTTTTCAATATTTAGTGTTCTAAGACCCATGGTCTTTAAATGTTACTGCTGCTGGGTCTTGTGTGATTCTAATTGTGGCGCTGCCATATTTAAATTGTTTATTTTCTTGTTGCTTGTAATATTTTATCCTTGATTCAGAATTTGACTCTAATATTCCTATGAGTTTTCCTTATAGGATCTCTTTTAGGTGGTGATAGGTGGATTCTTTTCTATTTCTACTTTCCCTTCTTGTTCTAATGCTTCAGGACAATTTTCTTTAATTATTTCCTGTATTTGTATCAAGATTCTTTTTTGATTGTAGCTTTCAGGTAATTCAATTAATCTTATGCTTTCTCTTCTGGATCTGTTCTCCAGATCACTTGTTTTCCTTATGAGGTGTTTCACATTCTCTTCTATTTTTTTCATTCTTTATATTTTATTTTATTATTTATTTATTTTATTATTTATATTATTTTATTATTTCTTGATCTCTTAGAACAGTGGTTCTCAACCTTCCTAATGCTGCAACCCTCATATGTGGGCGTATCTGCATGTGGGTGGACTTGCCTAGAAACGGATAGAAGAGCAGTATCTCGGTTCCTAAGACCATCAGAAATATGTGTTTTCTGATGGTCTTAGGCGACCCCTGTGACCCTGTGAAAGGGTCGTTCGACCCCCAAAGGGGTTGCAACCCACAGGTTGAAGACTGCTGTCTTACAACTTTACTGGCTTCTCCTTGTCCAATTCTGATTTTCAAGGAGTAATTTTCTTCCTTAAGATTCTGGGTCTCCTTTTCTAAGTGGCTGACTTTCTTTTCATAATCTTGTTTTTCTTAGATTGTTCTTTCTTCTTTTTTTTAGTTTTTAGTTTTTCCTCAATGTCTTTCAGTTGATTTTTAAAGTCTTTTTTTTAGGTTCTCCTATGAATTCTTTTTGAGTAGACCATTTGACATTACTCTTTGAGGTAGAAGAGGGTTTCTTTATTTCAGTATTCTCCTCTGAAGATGAACCCTGGTTTTCTCTATTCCCATAGCAACTCTCTGTGGTTGGACTCTTTCTCCCTTGCCTGTGCATTTTTTAAATTTGTAGAAGCTTAGTTTTATAATCACCTCTAGTCCTGGGGTATGGGGGATAGTGCCTCTGGCCTCAGATCCTCCTTTGGTTCCCTTTGGCCTGGACTGGAACAAGACCTCCAGCCTCCTCTAAGTTCTTGCAGCCAACAGTGTCCCTGCCCTACTGCTTCTGGACTCACTGGGCATGTGCTGGTTCCTTCTTGCCCCCTTCTTATAGTTACTGAAGATAAGTTCCTTCTTGTCTCTGCAGCACAGCTGAGTCTGGTGGTCCTTATCAACAGAGGTTCACTTGCTCTTCCCTGGCTGAGATGCCCAGTTCCCTTAACTGTCCTGGGGGTAAAAGTTCCTGTGACTGGAGTTGAGGCAGTCTGCCAACCCAGCTAACCTCAGGGCTTGCCACTTGTTTAAGGAGACTAGAGCCCCATTTGGAATTTTCTTGGCAAAGATAATGCAATGGTTTGTCATTTCCTTCTCCAGCTCATTTCACTGTCAACTTCCAGCTTTGAGAGGGAAGATAGACCTAGTTCAGGCAGCTGAAGGGCAAGACTCTGGGAAGAAATGAGAGGGGATAGCAGTCTCCATCATGTCCCTGTATTTAGCTTGCTGTACTAGCAATTTTAGGGAATTTCCCCTTGGGTAAGATATAGGACACTGTCTCTTGGTTGAACTGAGTTACCTCACTCCCAGTGGGAAAGCTTTTTCACTCTCCATTGTCTGGGATATATTCTCCTATGTATGCTTGCTCTGATTTCTGTTTTGCTATAATTTGGATAAATGGGCTTCTTTGCCATGTGCTATGTGTATTCACTGTGGCATGGTATTAGGTGGAAATGATGTCGTCTTCAAAATAGAATTTGGGGTGCTCCTTCCCACCAAATAGCAGAGCAATCAAAATTTAGATGAAGCCTTATCATATCCCCTATTAATAATATTTAAAGGAGCAGATAGATATACTTCTAAACCAGTGCCCCAACTCTCTGAGGAGAGCCAATGGTCTCACCTTCTGCTTATCCTTCTGGCAGGAATGAAAATCTCCCTTGGAGAAGGGTAGGAAGAGAAGAGGCTAGAGATGTTGCTTCTGCCTCCCTCTAAGTCATACAAGAAGAGTTGACCTCAGTACACACGATTCTTCTCTACACATCCTTACCACTCATGTGGGGCCACTCCATTCTAACCTTGCCTAAATAAGTGGTCCTGTGAATAGGATAGAAAAATATAGTCCCACCACAGAGAATTTCTTGTCAAAGTGTGGCTTGCTTCTTCAGCTCAAGAAAGGAGAATGATACTCTAAGATGTATGAAACTTATTTGTGAGTGATAACATGTAACACATAGGTGCTGAGGGAGCTAAGCTATTTTTACTATAAATATGTTAGGAACCTGGACAGTGCACTCTAATCCTAAATGCTTTCCAGGTCTGGGTGCATTGGCTTGGTAGAATGGAAGCTACTGAATGTGGAGTCAGATGATGTTGAACTTTTGCTCTGGCACTACCTGTGTGACCCTGGACAAGTCACTTAAACTCTTTTTGGAAAGGCAGTGTGGTATAGTACATTGGGTGCTGCTTCCAAGGACAGAAACTAAGCATTAGAAAAGTATGAGCTATTATCTCATACATGCTCTTCCCCCTTCTACTCCCAGGAGAATGGAAATTCCTGGAGGGCAAAGAATGTTTAGGTTATTTTCTTTGTATTTCTAGCACTCAATTCAACCAAGAAGATCTGGTTCCAGTCTCTCTTCAGATACCTATTAACTGTATGACCTTGGGGATGTCTTCTCTGAATTTCCTCACCTGTAAAATGAAGGGGCTGGATTCCTTGTCTTCTGGGGATCTTTTCCAGCTCGAACTCTATGATTCTTGAATGTTCTTTATTCCCTCTGGTGTCTAAGGACTTGGGGCTTATTAACTCAGAGATAAAATCAGTTCAGGCTTTATCACTGTTCCATTTGAGATCTCTCAGAGGGGTTCAGCCCTGGGGCAAGGCACAGGACACAAATAATCTGTAGACTTGGCATTTCAATAGAACCTCTGTCCTCCACCAGCCTTATTGTCAATCTTCTCCCTATGGCAAAATCCTTGAGAGGTCCATACCCAAATGGCTGAAAGTTGCTTCTGAAATATACACTGGAAATAGAGAACCTCAGAAGTCATCTCACCCCACTCAGATCTGACCAAGAATCCTCTCTCCAACAAATCTCTTTGTGTGATTAGCCAACTTTTTGATAGTATATTGCTAGATAATAGATATAGATAGGTTGAAAGATAGATGATACACAGATCAGATGATAGATATATGATATAGATAGAGAGATAGATCACCAACAGAGGAGAGAGAGAGCAAGAGAGAGGAAGGGAAGAAGAGAGAGAGAGAGGGAAGGAGGGAGGGAAAGAGATGCAGAGAGTGAGAGAGAAAGAGAAAGGAAGGGAGGGAAAGAGAAGAAGAAGAAGAAAAGGAAGAAGAAGAAGAAGAAGAAGAAGAAGAAGAAGAAGAAGAAGAAGAAGAAGAAGAAGGAGAACGAGGAGGAGAAGGAGGAGGAGGAGAAGGAGCACACACACATTTATTTAGGACTTGCTAGGTGCCAGGCATTGTGCTAAGCATTAAAGATATAAATATGAGCAAAATTAGAGTTCCTGCCCTCAAGAAGTAACTAGGTGAGGCAGGGAAAGAGTGACAAGCCTGGAATCAGGAAGACTCATCTTCCTGAGTTTAAATCTGGTCTCAGACAATTACTAGCTGTGTGATCTTGGGCAAGTCACTCAACCCTGTTTGCCTCAGTTCCTCATCTGTAAAATAAGCTGGAGAAGGAATAGCAAGCCCCTGAAGTATCTCTGCCAAGAAAACCCCAAATGGGGTCACAAAGAGTCAGATGTGACTGAACAACAAATCATCCTGAAGAAGATGAAAAGAGGACACATAAAAGGAAGCTGGAAAAGAGGCACCAGTAAAAGAACTAGGCCAAGGGCTAGGTCTCTAATGGAGGGAACCCACCACCTCTCCCAAAGTAGCTTATTTCATTTTCCTACAGCATGAATTATTAGCAAGTTCTTCCTAATATTAAGTCTAAATATGCCTTTTTGGCAACTTCTCCACACCGTTGCTGGTTCTTGTCCTCTGGGTCAAGTCTGATGCATTTAATCTCTTTGACATAGCAGCCCTTGAGGACAGTTTTCATCAGCTCCTCCCCCATCCCACCTCCCCAACTTTTCTCCAATTTAGACATCCCTAAATCCTTCAACTGATCTTTTTAGGGCATGCTCTTGCCACCCCTTCACCATACCAGTTGCCCTCTTCTGAACATTCTCCAGATAATCATTGTCCTTCCAAAATTGTGGGGCTTGGAACTGAACCTAGTACTCCAGATGTGCTGTGACAAGTGCAGCACACAGAGGAACCCTCACCTGTCCCATCCTGGACACTGGACCTCTCCTTGTGCAGCCTAAGACAGCACTGTCTCTTGCTCCCCTCAGCACTAATCCCTACCTTCCGCACACACCTTGCCACTAAGGACAGTAATACCTAAACTCACATTTGTTGTTCAGCCATTTCAGTTGTATCTGACTCCTTGTGATCCCTTTTGGGATTTTCTTGGCAAAGATACTGGAGTGGTTTGCCATTTCCTTCTCCAGCTCATTTTACAGATGAGGAAACTGAGGTATTAACTGGTTGTTCTCACATTCTATGTCACCAGACACTCCCTCCACTCTCTCCACAACTGTTCTATCACAGCCTCTCTTTCCCTATCTTCCCCTTCACTCCTTTTTCCTTTTTTCTCTCATCTCCCTCCCCCACCTCCCCTTCCGCTATCAGGTGTCTTGACTCTCTCTTTACAGAGGGCTTGGGCAATCAGTGATCACGAACAGCTGGTTACCAGCTACATAGCCCTTGCAAAACCCTCTGCATTGCCTCCCAGGAGTGAGGAACCTGAGGCCTTGAGGTCACCTTTTTTTTTTTTTTGCCTTCTGGATCCTTAAGTGCAACCTTTTGACAGAATCCAAATTTTACAGAACAAATCAGATTTTGTACCTACTTTCCAGCACAATTATTTGTAACCTTAAAGCACTTTATAAATGTGAGCTATTATTGCGTACGTGTTGTTGTCTGCCTGATAAAAAATAAACCAGAACTGTTTTGTTTTTCCTCCCTGAATCCCTGGTGTGTAAACCAGCATCTGGCACAGGGCAGGTACCTAATGAATGCTAGTCCAATGAATACATTACTGGAGAGAATAAACCTGTTATCTAATACAGTGTCTCAGGTGGTAATTCAGATAATCAATGCCACAGAAATTGAGAGAAGTGAAATATCTGTGTGGGCTGGAATATTTGCCTAAGATTTCACAGAGGAAGTGAGACTTGGGCTAGACCTCGAGGGATTGAGGTGGGATTTCTATAAGTGGACACCTGCATCCTCATCTGGACAAAAATCTCCACCTGCAGCATTTAGTCCCCGCTCTCGGGGAAGAGTGTTTTCTGCAGGAAGACCATAAATTTGTATTCCAAATATACGATATGATACCACCATGTTTCCATGTTACATGACATATAATTTGATCGAGAGTCATGTTTTTGGAATGCAAGGGAGACCAGTAAGTTAGAATCAATTCAAAGTAGCTGTGGATGGGAAATGATTTTAAGAGGCCCTAACAATGATTTTAATGATGATGATGATGGTATTTAGTACTTTAATTAAGGTTTGAAAAGTGTTTTGCACACATTACCCCGTTTGCTCCTTATAACCACCTTTTGTAGTGGGTGCCATTATTATACTCAGTTTAAGATAAGAAAATGAAGGCTCAGATGTGTTAAATGACTTTTCCAGGGTCACAAAGTTAGTAAGTGTCTGAGTTAAAAGTCAGATCTGTGTCATCCCAATTCCCATTATTTCTCTAGACTGTGGAG
The DNA here is from genome assembly GCA_028646515.1 of Pseudochirops corinnae. Taxonomy (NCBI): domain Eukaryota; kingdom Metazoa; phylum Chordata; class Mammalia; order Diprotodontia; family Pseudocheiridae; genus Pseudochirops; species Pseudochirops corinnae. The sequence continues at coordinate 18,638 of JAQQSV010001836.1, forward strand.
ATGCTCTTTGCTGAGCTGAGTGTCCTCAGGAGTTATGGGAGTGATTGAAAATCACTTGTTCCAGAGGGACATCATATTTACCTAGAGAGGCTTATACAAGCTGATGCTAAGTGAGAAGAGCAGAACCAGGAGAAATTTTTACACAATGACAGACACAACACATGTGTGATGACCGGCTTTGATAAATTGGACTCTTCTCAGCAGTGCAAGGTTATAAGACAACTCTAAAAGACTCAGGATGGAAGGAGATGTCTACATTCAGAGAAGGATCTAGAAAGAACAGAGTTTAAATGCAGACTGAAGCAAACTACCTGCTCTCTTTCTTTTTTATGTTTGGTTTTGTTTCCTCTTTCCCATTGTTCATTCCATCCATTACAACACTTCTTTGCAAGCTGACTAGTGTCCAGCGTGAAAGCATTTGTAGATCCTATACATGATTGCAAGTCACCATGGTGGGGGGAAGAGAGAGGGGAGAAAATTTGAAACTCAAGGGATTGTGGAACTGAATCTTGTAAACTAAAAGTAAATAAACAAATCAATTAATAAAAAAAAGAAAGAAAACCACTTGCTCCTCCTTCTCCCTTGACCACCATATGCTTTCCAAAGCCAGAAAGGGGTTCGTGTTTCTTGGACTACTTGTTTTCCTTACCACGATGCTAGAATTCAGCTTTGGTCTGGTTGCAGTCAACTTGCCATTCCTCACCCAATAGAAAGACTCAGTCTGCTGGTATGCATTTGCCAAGAGCCTCCTCCTGCTTCTGTCTCTGATATATGTGCTGTGTACTTGGGAAATAATAACCATAATAGCTAGTGTTTACATGGCACTTTAAGTTTTGTAAAGCACTTTATAAATACTACTTCATTCTATCATCACATCACAACAATTTCAGGAGGTAGGTGCTATTATTATCTCCATCTTACAGATGGGGAAACTGAGGCAAAGAGAGGTAAAGTGACGTGCCCAGGGTTACACAGCTGAGGTTGGATTCAGGCCTTGATGACTTTAGGTCCTTGGCTTAAACCACTGCACCACTTGGCTGCTTCCAGGATTACTTCTCAAAGCCTAATTGGACCACAGAACACATCCAAAGAAGCAGCCAGAGTCCAATTCAGTCCTCGTGCATGCTCCAGGGGAAGGACCATTGTTATGAAATATAAAGCCAATGCATATATATGAAAACATTCATAGTGGCTCTTTTGATTGTAGTAAAAAAAACTTTGTCCAAGTCCCAGTCCAAGGCTCACTTGCTCATTGTTTGAGTTTTGGTGGTTCAGAGTGAGTGTAAATAGCAATTGTTTCTGTTCTGGCCAGAAACTCTGAGGGTCTTCCCTTCCCAGATTGATTCTTTTGTGAAGGCCATCTTTTGCCTCAATTCTTACCTAGCCTTTAATTTCTTTCCTTTCTTTTTTTGTGTCTTTTTTGAGGGGGAGGGAGGAAAGCAGAGCAATTGGGGTTAAGTGACTTGTCCAAGGTCACATAGCTAGTAAGTGTCAAGTGTCTGAGGCTGGATTTGAACTCAGGTCCTCCTAACTCTAGGGCTGGTGCTCTATTCACTGCTCCCACCTAGCTGTCCCATAGCCTTTAATTTCCGAATGGATGTTGCCTCAGACAAACTGCGGCCTGGGAAAGACCTTAGCTTAAAAAGGCCAAGGTCTCTTTCTGCATCCAGGGCCATTGCCAGTCATCCTGACCTAAGTTTTAACACTGGACTCATGATTCTAAAGGAGAGAGTGAGGCTGGTGACTTTGCACAGCCCTGCCTCACTTAAATCTAATTCACTAGCAAGTCAAGACATCAACCTCCTGATGTCATTGGTCCTCTTTGATAACAAAGGATGAACAAGAAGGAAAGAACTGGATATTAAGGAGGCATCCTCCTATTTGGGAATGGCTACACAAATTGTGGCACATGAATGTAATGGGATATTATTGTGCCATAAGAAATGAAGAAGGCAGTGGTTTCGGACAAACCTGGAAACTGATGCAGGGTGACGTGAGCAGAACCAGGAGCACAATGTATATTGTAACAGCAATGTAAAGACAAACAACTTTGAAAGACTTGAGAATGCAAGGGTCTACCATGATTCCAGAGGATCAGTTATGAAGTATGTTACCCACCTCCTGACAGGAAGGTGATGGATTCAGGATATGGAATGAAGCTTGTATTTTTTGAACATGGACAATGTGGGGATTTGTTTCACTTGACTATGTGTATTTGTTATACAAATTTTGTAATTTTTTTTTTCCAATGAGGTGATTGGAAGAGCAAGAAAATCAGCTTATGTTCATTGAAAATCAATTCAATTTTAGAAACCAAACCACAAAAGCAAAAGACCAGCCTCTCCGTCCAAGATGCACTCTGCTTACTTGATGACCTCTTTCCTGGTCCAAACTCAGACCCCAGACTTGGGCATGCACTGGTTCATAGGAAGAAGGACAGCCTATCAAAAGCATATTCAAAAGTGAGTTTTCTCCTAGGAAGGAACCTGTTTAAATGATGCCTGAGACGCATAGTTAACTGAAGTTTAGAACTGATTTATTCCTTTGTGTGCATGTGTAAGGAACATGGCAGTGGAGCTATGGGTGCCAATTAGCAAGAAAGACATGTTCAGGATATGGCAAATCTCACCTGTCCTTTGCTGATCCCAAGGAGGAACACTGCTATGATCTATTCATCCCCTCAACATAATGCCCATGATGGCTCAGGGTAGAAACAAAGCTGGGATGGGGAATAGGAGGTAGGCAGGTTGGATGAATGAGGAGTTGTGGTTGAGTTTATGATCTCTAATTATCACTGGTGAGAGGAACATACTTCACGGACAGGAAGAGAAACAGGATGATTTGATGTTGCTATTGTTTAGATGTTTTCAGTTGTATCCCACTCTGGGTGACCCCATTTGGGGTTTTCTCGGAAAAGATACTGCAGTGGTTTGCCATTTCCTTCTCCAGCTCATTTTACAGATGAGAAATTGAGTTAAACAGGGTTGAGTGACTTACCCAGAGTCACAAAGCTAGTAAATGTCTGAGACCAGATTTGAACTCAGGGAGATGAATCTTCCTAACTCCAGTCCCACCATTCTATACACTGAGACACCAAGCTGCTCAAATAGGATGATAATAAAAAACAATTCTGAGCCAAGAAATATCAGAAAAGGTATCTGTGTAGAATGTATATACCATTCTGCTGCAAGGGTACATCTAGAACCCAATCTCGTATGGCCAGATCTCCTCACATGAGAAATGTTGATTTTTATTCTATGAGGAAATGTGTTTTGTTTACATGTGTGTATTTCAGCACCTGAAGTTGGTCAAGGGGTGATGGTTTTCTTTTTGGCTTCTCCCCTCACATATTGTATATAAAATATATTATATGACATAGTATATAAATATATATTTATATATTATAAATATATGTATTATATAATATAGCATTATATATATGATATATAAATGCATATATAATAAATGTAATTATATAGTATATTATTATATGTGATCTCAGTTCACATTTATATAATGATTTAAGGTCTGCAAAATCCCTTACATCCATTATAACACTGAATCCTCACAACAACTCTATGAAATGGCTACTATTACTCTCATCTTACAGAAAAGGAAATTGAGATTCAGAAAGTTTAAATGATTTGCCTAAGATCACACAACTAGAAATTACAGAAGGCAGGATTCAAACCCAAGTCTTGTTGACACCAAGGCCAGTGCTCCACTCTTTATACCAGACTGCCTCTCTGCAGGTACATATGCATACATGTAGACTTTGTTTTTTTTCTCTGAATTGGCAGAAATCAACTTTATTTGTGTGTAAATATCTATATGTATATCCACATTGTGTGTCTAATGCATGCATCCATATGTATATACATACAACATGTAGACATAATTAGAATTTACACATATGAATGTAGGTATCAGATTCTCCTGCCTCTAGGATCAAGTTCAGATTCCTTTGTTTTACATTTAAAGCCCTTCACATAAAATGAGTACACTTATTGTACAGGTCTTTACACTTACATCTATCTAGGCATTAGAGTCTATGGTTTCTAGCTGCTAATACAAACTCCTTTGGTTGGCATTTAAAATCTGATTTTAGACTAC
>JAQQSV010001836.1:22850-45799 GCA_028646515.1 Pseudochirops corinnae
AATATTGTGGCCACTGTAGTGAAAACTGTGTGGCCATTTTCTGTGATAAGATGTAATGTTGTGAATATTATAATGTTTTGAATGTTTGTCTTGATTTGTAATGGAATAAACAGAGTGTTCACTATATTTTGTAATCTGAACTCTAAAAGCTGTTCACAGTAGCATTCTTTTGGGAATCTGCTGGTGCATGGCATTACAGGTAGTCTAAAATCAGATTTTAAATGCCAACCAAAGGAGTTTGTATTAGCAGCTAGAAACCATAGACTCTAATGCCTAGATAGATGTAAGTGTAAAGACCTGTACAATAAGTGTACTCATTTTATGTGAAGGGCTTTAAATGTAAAACAAAGGAATCTGAACTTGATCCTAGAGGCAGGAGAATCTGATACCTACATTCATATGTGTAAATTCTAATTATGTCTACATGTTGTATGTATATACATATGGATGCATGCATTAGACACACAATGTGGATATACATATAGATATTTACACACAAATAAAGTTGATTTCTGCCAATTCAGAGAAAAAAAACAAAGTCTACATGTATGCATATGTACCTGCAGAGAGGCAGTCTGGTATAAAGAGTGGAGCACTGGCCTTGGTGTCAACAAGACTTGGGTTTGAATCCTGCCTTCTGTAATTTCTAGTTGTGTGATCTTAGGCAAATCATTTAAACTTTCTGAATCTCAATTTCCTTTTCTGTAAGATGAGAGTAATAGTAGCCATTTCATAGAGTTGTTGTGAGGATTCAGTGTTATAATGGATGTAAGGGATTTTGCAGACCTTAAATCATTATATAAATGTGAACTGAGATCACATATAATAATATACTATATAATTACATTTATTATATATGCATTTATATATCATATATATAATGCTATATTATATAATACATATATTTATAATATATAAATATATATTTATATACTATGTCATATAATATATTTTATATACAATATGTGAGGGGAGAAGCCAAAAAGAAAACCATCACCCCTTGACCAACTTCAGGTGCTGAAATACACACATGTAAACAAAACACATTTCCTCATAGAATAAAAATCAACATTTCTCATGTGAGGAGATCTGGCCATACGAGATTGGGTTCTAGATGTACCCTTGCAGCAGAATGGTATATACATTCTACACAGATACCTTTTCTGATATTTCTTGGCTCAGAATTGTTTTTTATTATCATCCTATTTGAGCAGCTTGGTGTCTCAGTGTATAGAATGGTGGGACTGGAGTTAGGAAGATTCATCTCCCTGAGTTCAAATCTGGTCTCAGACATTTACTAGCTTTGTGACTCTGGGTAAGTCACTCAACCCTGTTTAACTCAATTTCTCATCTGTAAAATGAGCTGGAGAAGGAAATGGCAAACCACTGCAGTATCTTTTCCGAGAAAACCCCAAATGGGGTCACCCAGAGTGGGATACAACTGAAAACATCTAAACAATAGCAACATCAAATCATCCTGTTTCTCTTCCTGTCCGTGAAGTATGTTCCTCTCACCAGTGATAATTAGAGATCATAAACTCAACCACAACTCCTCATTCATCCAACCTGCCTACCTCCTATTCCCCATCCCAGCTTTGTTTCTACCCTGAGCCATCATGGGCATTATGTTGAGGGGATGAATAGATCATAGCAGTGTTCCTCCTTGGGATCAGCAAAGGACAGGTGAGATTTGCCATATCCTGAACATGTCTTTCTTGCTAATTGGCACCCATAGCTCCACTGCCATGTTCCTTACACATGCACACAAAGGAATAAATCAGTTCTAAACTTCAGTTAACTATGCGTCTCAGGCATCATTTAAACAGGTTCCTTCCTAGGAGAAAACTCACTTTTGAATATGCTTTTGATAGGCTGTCCTTCTTCCTATGAACCAGTGCATGCCCAAGTCTGGGGTCTGAGTTTGGACCAGGAAAGAGGTCATCAAGTAAGCAGAGTGCATCTTGGACGGAGAGGCTGGTCTTTTGCTTTTGTGGTTTGGTTTCTAAAATTGAATTGATTTTCAATGAACATAAGCTGATTTTCTTGCTCTTCCAATCACCTCATTGGAAAAAAAAAATTACAAAATTTGTATAACAAATACACATAGTCAAGTGAAACAAATCCCCACATTGTCCATGTTCAAAAAATACAAGCTTCATTCCATATCCTGAATCCATCACCTTCCTGTCAGGAGGTGGGTAACATACTTCATAACTGATCCTCTGGAATCATGGTAGACCCTTGCATTCTCAAGTCTTTCAAAGTTGTTTGTCTTTACATTGCTGTTACAATATACATTGTGCTCCTGGTTCTGCTCACGTCACCCTGCATCAGTTTCCAGGTTTGTCCGAAACCACTGCCTTCTTCATTTCTTATGGCACAATAATATCCCATTACATTCATGTGCCACAATTTGTGTAGCCATTCCCAAATAGGAGGATGCCTCCTTAATATCCAGTTCTTTCCTTCTTGTTCATCCTTTGTTATCAAAGAGGACCAATGACATCAGGAGGTTGATGTCTTGACTTGCTAGTGAATTAGATTTAAGTGAGGCAGGGCTGTGCAAAGTCACCAGCCTCACTCTCTCCTTTAGAATCATGAGTCCAGTGTTAAAACTTAGGTCAGGATGACTGGCAATGGCCCTGGATGCAGAAAGAGACCTTGGCCTTTTTAAGCTAAGGTCTTTCCCAGGCCGCAGTTTGTCTGAGGCAACATCCATTCGGAAATTAAAGGCTATGGGACAGCTAGGTGGGAGCAGTGAATAGAGCACCAGCCCTAGAGTTAGGAGGACCTGAGTTCAAATCCAGCCTCAGACACTTGACACTTACTAGCTATGTGACCTTGGACAAGTCACTTAACCCCAATTGCTCTGCTTTCCTCCCTCCCCCTCAAAAAAGACACAAAAAAAGAAAGGAAAGAAATTAAAGGCTAGGTAAGAATTGAGGCAAAAGATGGCCTTCACAAAAGAATCAATCTGGGAAGGGAAGACCCTCAGAGTTTCTGGCCAGAACAGAAACAATTGCTATTTACACTCACTCTGAACCACCAAAACTCAAACAATGAGCAAGTGAGCCTTGGACTGGGACTTGGACAAAGTTTTTTTTACTACAATCAAAAGAGCCACTATGAATGTTTTCATATATATGCATTGGCTTTATATTTCATAACAATGGTCCTTCCCCTGGAGCATGCACGAGGACTGAATTGGACTCTGGCTGCTTCTTTGGATGTGTTCTGTGGTCCAATTAGGCTTTGAGAAGTAATCCTGGAAGCAGCCAAGTGGTGCAGTGGTTTAAGCCAAGGACCTAAAGTCATCAAGGCCTGAATCCAACCTCAGCTGTGTAACCCTGGGCACGTCACTTTACCTCTCTTTGCCTCAGTTTCCCCATCTGTAAGATGGAGATAATAATAGCACCTACCTCCTGAAATTGTTGTGATGTGATGATAGAATGAAGTAGTATTTATAAAGTGCTTTACAAAACTTAAAGTGCCATGTAAACACTAGCTATTATGGTTATTATTTCCCAAGTACACAGCACATATATCAGAGACAGAAGCAGGAGGAGGCTCTTGGCAAATGCATACCAGCAGACTGAGTCTTTCTATTGGGTGAGGAATGGCAAGTTGACTGCAACCAGACCAAAGCTGAATTCTAGCATCGTGGTAAGGAAAACAAGTAGTCCAAGAAACACGAACCCCTTTCTGGCTTTGGAAAGCATATGGTGGTCAAGGGAGAAGGAGGAGCAAGTGGTTTTCTTTCTTTTTTTTATTAATTGATTTGTTTATTTACTTTTAGTTTACAAGATTCAGTTCCACAATCCCTTGAGTTTCAAATTTTCTCCCCTCTCTCTTCCCCCCACCATGGTGACTTGCAATCATGTATAGGATCTACAAATGCTTTCACGCTGGACACTAGTCAGCTTGCAAAGAAGTGTTGTAATGGATGGAATGAACAATGGGAAAGAGGAAACAAAACCAAACATAAAAAAGAAAGAGAGCAGGTAGTTTGCTTCAGTCTGCATTTAAACTCTGTTCTTTCTAGATCCTTCTCTGAATGTAGACATCTCCTTCCATCCTGAGTCTTTTAGAGTTGTCTTATAACCTTGCACTGCTGAGAAGAGTCCAATTTATCAAAGCCGGTCATCACACATGTGTTGTGTCTGTCATTGTGTAAAAATTTCTCCTGGTTCTGCTCTTCTCACTTAGCATCAGCTTGTATAAGCCTCTCTAGGTAAATATGATGTCCCTCTGGAACAAGTGATTTTCAATCACTCCCATAACTCCTGAGGACACTCAGCTCAGCAAAGAGCATCTCCACAGTCTAGAGAAATAATGGGAATTGGGATGACACAGATCTGACTTTTAACTCAGACACTTACTAACTTTGTGACCCTGGAAAAGTCATTTAACACATCTGAGCCTTCATTTTCTTATCTTAAACTGAGTATAATAATGGCACCCACTACAAAAGGTGGTTATAAGGAGCAAACGGGGTAATGTGTGCAAAACACTTTTCAAACCTTAATTAAAGTACTAAATACCATCATCATCATCATTAAAATCATTGTTAGGGCCTCTTAAAATCATTTCCCATCCACAGCTACTTTGAATTGATTCTAACTTACTGGTCTCCCTTGCATTCCAAAAACATGACTCTCGATCAAATTATATGTCATGTAACATGGAAACATGGTGGTATCATATCGTATATTTGGAATACAAATTTATGGTCTTCCTGCAGAAAACACTCTTCCCCGAGAGCGGGGACTAAATGCTGCAGGTGGAGATTTTTGTCCAGATGAGGATGCAGGTGTCCACTTATAGAAATCCCACCTCAATCCCTCGAGGTCTAGCCCAAGTCTCACTTCCTCTGTGAAATCTTAGGCAAATATTCCAGCCCACACAGATATTTCACTTCTCTCAATTTCTGTGGCATTGATTATCTGAATTACCACCTGAGACACTGTATTAGATAACAGGTTTATTCTCTCCAGTAATGTATTCATTGGACTAGCATTCATTAGGTACCTGCCCTGTGCCAGATGCTGGTTTACACACCAGGGATTCAGGGAGGAAAAACAAAACAGTTCTGGTTTATTTTTTATCAGGCAGACAACAACACGTACGCAATAATAGCTCACATTTATAAAGTGCTTTAAGGTTACAAATAATTGTGCTGGAAAGTAGGTACAAAATCTGATTTGTTCTGTAAAATTTGGATTCTGTCAAAAGGTTGCACTTAAGGATCCAGAAGGCAAAAAAAAAAAAAAGGTGACCTCAAGGCCTCAGGTTCCTCACTCCTGGGAGGCAATGCAGAGGGTTTTGCAAGGGCTATGTAGCTGGTAACCAGCTGTTCGTGATCACTGATTGCCCAAGCCCTCTGTAAAGAGAGAGTCAAGACACCTGATAGCGGAAGGGGAGGTGGGGGAGGGAGATGAGAGAAAAAAGGAAAAAGGAGTGAAGGGGAAGATAGGGAAAGAGAGGCTGTGATAGAACAGTTGTGGAGAGAGTGGAGGGAGTGTCTGGTGACATAGAATGTGAGAACAACCAGTTAATACCTCAGTTTCCTCATCTGTAAAATGAGCTGGAGAAGGAAATGGCAAACCACTCCAGTATCTTTGCCAAGAAAATCCCAAAAGGGATCACAAGGAGTCAGATACAACTGAAATGGCTGAACAACAAATGTGAGTTTAGGTATTACTGTCCTTAGTGGCAAGGTGTGTGCGGAAGGTAGGGATTAGTGCTGAGGGGAGCAAGAGACAGTGCTGTCTTAGGCTGCACAAGGAGAGGTCCAGTGTCCAGGATGGGACAGGTGAGGGTTCCTCTGTGTGCTGCACTTGTCACAGCACATCTGGAGTACTAGGTTCAGTTCCAAGCCCCACAATTTTGGAAGGACAATGATTATCTGGAGAATGTTCAGAAGAGGGCAACTGGTATGGTGAAGGGGTGGCAAGAGCATGCCCTAAAAAGATCAGTTGAAGGATTTAGGGATGTCTAAATTGGAGAAAAGTTGGGGAGGTGGGATGGGGGAGGAGCTGATGAAAACTGTCCTCAAGGGCTGCTATGTCAAAGAGATTAAATGCATCAGACTTGACCCAGAGGACAAGAACCAGCAACGGTGTGGAGAAGTTGCCAAAAAGGCATATTTAGACTTAATATTAGGAAGAACTTGCTAATAATTCATGCTGTAGGAAAATGAAATAAGCTACTTTGGGAGAGGTGGTGGGTTCCCTCCATTAGAGACCTAGCCCTTGGCCTAGTTCTTTTACTGGTGCCTCTTTTCCAGCTTCCTTTTATGTGTCCTCTTTTCATCTTCTTCAGGATGATTTGTTGTTCAGTCACATCTGACTCTTTGTGACCCCATTTGGGGTTTTCTTGGCAGAGATACTTCAGGGGCTTGCTATTCCTTCTCCAGCTTATTTTACAGATGAGGAACTGAGGCAAACAGGGTTGAGTGACTTGCCCAAGATCACACAGCTAGTAATTGTCTGAGACCAGATTTAAACTCAGGAAGATGAGTCTTCCTGATTCCAGGCTTGTCACTCTTTCCCTGCCTCACCTAGTTACTTCTTGAGGGCAGGAACTCTAATTTTGCTCATATTTATATCTTTAATGCTTAGCACAATGCCTGGCACCTAGCAAGTCCTAAATAAATGTGTGTGTGCTCCTTCTCCTCCTCCTCCTTCTCCTCCTCGTTCTCCTTCTTCTTCTTCTTCTTCTTCTTCTTCTTCTTCTTCTTCTTCTTCTTCTTCTTCTTCCTTTTCTTCTTCTTCTTCTCTTTCCCTCCCTTCCTTTCTCTTTCTCTCTCACTCTCTGCATCTCTTTCCCTCCCTCCTTCCCTCTCTCTCTCTCTTCTTCCCTTCCTCTCTCTTGCTCTCTCTCTCCTCTGTTGGTGATCTATCTCTCTATCTATATCATATATCTATCATCTGATCTGTGTATCATCTATCTTTCAACCTATCTATATCTATTATCTAGCAATATACTATCAAAAAGTTGGCTAATCACACAAAGAGATTTGTTGGAGAGAGGATTCTTGGTCAGATCTGAGTGGGGTGAGATGACTTCTGAGGTTCTCTATTTCCAGTGTATATTTCAGAAGCAACTTTCAGCCATTTGGGTATGGACCTCTCAAGGATTTTGCCATAGGGAGAAGATTGACAATAAGGCTGGTGGAGGACAGAGGTTCTATTGAAATGCCAAGTCTACAGATTATTTGTGTCCTGTGCCTTGCCCCAGGGCTGAACCCCTCTGAGAGATCTCAAATGGAACAGTGATAAAGCCTGAACTGATTTTATCTCTGAGTTAATAAGCCCCAAGTCCTTAGACACCAGAGGGAATAAAGAACATTCAAGAATCATAGAGTTCGAGCTGGAAAAGATCCCCAGAAGACAAGGAATCCAGCCCCTTCATTTTACAGGTGAGGAAATTCAGAGAAGACATCCCCAAGGTCATACAGTTAATAGGTATCTGAAGAGAGACTGGAACCAGATCTTCTTGGTTGAATTGAGTGCTAGAAATACAAAGAAAATAACCTAAACATTCTTTGCCCTCCAGGAATTTCCATTCTCCTGGGAGTAGAAGGGGGAAGAGCATGTATGAGATAATAGCTCATACTTTTCTAATGCTTAGTTTCTGTCCTTGGAAGCAGCACCCAATGTACTATACCACACTGCCTTTCCAAAAAGAGTTTAAGTGACTTGTCCAGGGTCACACAGGTAGTGCCAGAGCAAAAGTTCAACATCATCTGACTCCACATTCAGTAGCTTCCATTCTACCAAGCCAATGCACCCAGACCTGGAAAGCATTTAGGATTAGAGTGCACTGTCCAGGTTCCTAACATATTTATAGTAAAAATAGCTTAGCTCCCTCAGCACCTATGTGTTACATGTTATCACTCACAAATAAGTTTCATACATCTTAGAGTATCATTCTCCTTTCTTGAGCTGAAGAAGCAAGCCACACTTTGACAAGAAATTCTCTGTGGTGGGACTATATTTTTCTATCCTATTCACAGGACCACTTATTTAGGCAAGGTTAGAATGGAGTGGCCCCACATGAGTGGTAAGGATGTGTAGAGAAGAATCGTGTGTACTGAGGTCAACTCTTCTTGTATGACTTAGAGGGAGGCAGAAGCAACATCTCTAGCCTCTTCTCTTCCTACCCTTCTCCAAGGGAGATTTTCATTCCTGCCAGAAGGATAAGCAGAAGGTGAGACCATTGGCTCTCCTCAGAGAGTTGGGGCACTGGTTTAGAAGTATATCTATCTGCTCCTTTAAATATTATTAATAGGGGATATGATAAGGCTTCATCTAAATTTTGATTGCTCTGCTATTTGGTGGGAAGGAGCACCCCAAATTCTATTTTGAAGACGACATCATTTCCACCTAATACCATGCCACAGTGAATACACATAGCACATGGCAAAGAAGCCCATTTATCCAAATTATAGCAAAACAGAAATCAGAGCAAGCATACATAGGAGAATATATCCCAGACAATGGAGAGTGAAAAAGCTTTCCCACTGGGAGTGAGGTAACTCAGTTCAACCAAGAGACAGTGTCCTATATCTTACCCAAGGGGAAATTCCCTAAAATTGCTAGTACAGCAAGCTAAATACAGGGACATGATGGAGACTGCTATCCCCTCTCATTTCTTCCCAGAGTCTTGCCCTTCAGCTGCCTGAACTAGGTCTATCTTCCCTCTCAAAGCTGGAAGTTGACAGTGAAATGAGCTGGAGAAGGAAATGACAAACCATTGCATTATCTTTGCCAAGAAAATTCCAAATGGGGCTCTAGTCTCCTTAAACAAGTGGCAAGCCCTGAGGTTAGCTGGGTTGGCAGACTGCCTCAACTCCAGTCACAGGAACTTTTACCCCCAGGACAGTTAAGGGAACTGGGCATCTCAGCCAGGGAAGAGCAAGTGAACCTCTGTTGATAAGGACCACCAGACTCAGCTGTGCTGCAGAGACAAGAAGGAACTTATCTTCAGTAACTATAAGAAGGGGGCAAGAAGGAACCAGCACATGCCCAGTGAGTCCAGAAGCAGTAGGGCAGGGACACTGTTGGCTGCAAGAACTTAGAGGAGGCTGGAGGTCTTGTTCCAGTCCAGGCCAAAGGGAACCAAAGGAGGATCTGAGGCCAGAGGCACTATCCCCCATACCCCAGGACTAGAGGTGATTATAAAACTAAGCTTCTACAAATTTAAAAAATGCACAGGCAAGGGAGAAAGAGTCCAACCACAGAGAGTTGCTATGGGAATAGAGAAAACCAGGGTTCATCTTCAGAGGAGAATACTGAAATAAAGAAACCCTCTTCTACCTCAAAGAGTAATGTCAAATGGTCTACTCAAAAAGAATTCATAGGAGAACCTAAAAAAAAGACTTTAAAAATCAACTGAAAGACATTGAGGAAAAACTAAAAACTAAAAAAAAGAAGAAAGAACAATCTAAGAAAAACAAGATTATGAAAAGAAAGTCAGCCACTTAGAAAAGGAGACCCAGAATCTTAAGGAAGAAAATTACTCCTTGAAAATCAGAATTGGACAAGGAGAAGCCAGTAAAGTTGTAAGACAGCAGTCTTCAACCTGTGGGTTGCAACCCCTTTGGGGGTCGAACGACCCTTTCACAGGGTCACAGGGGTCGCCTAAGACCATCAGAAAACACATATTTCTGATGGTCTTAGGAACCGAGATACTGCTCTTCTATCCGTTTCTAGGCAAGTCCACCCACATGCAGATACGCCCACATATGAGGGTTGCAGCATTAGGAAGGTTGAGAACCACTGTTCTAAGAGATCAAGAAATAATAAAATAATATAAATAATAAAATAAATAAATAATAAAATAAAATATAAAGAATGAAAAAAATAGAAGAGAATGTGAAACACCTCATAAGGAAAACAAGTGATCTGGAGAACAGATCCAGAAGAGAAAGCATAAGATTAATTGAATTACCTGAAAGCTACAATCAAAAAAGAATCTTGATACAAATACAGGAAATAATTAAAGAAAATTGTCCTGAAGCATTAGAACAAGAAGGGAAAGTAGAAATAGAAAAGAATCCACCTATCACCACCTAAAAGAGATCCTATAAGGAAAACTCATAGGAATATTAGAGTCAAATTCTGAATCAAGGATAAAATATTACAAGCAACAAGAAAATAAACAATTTAAATATGGCAGCGCCACAATTAGAATCACACAAGACCCAGCAGCAGTAACATTTAAAGACCATGGGTCTTAGAACACTAAATATTGAAAAACAAAAGAACTGAGGTTCCAGATGAAAATATCATACCCAGCAAAGGTAAACATAATACTGAATGAAAAAAATGGACATTTTTGTTCTGACATGAACTGTCAGACTTTTAGGACTGAGTTTAAAAAAAAACAACTATACTTAATAGAAAATTTGACATACAAGAGCCAAGAGAAATATAAGATATATAGCAAAGACTAATTATAAAGGTTGCAATACAGACAGACTATTTACCTTCTATGGATGTAAAATGGATAACATAAAACATGTGTCTAAGATTGTTATTAGTAATTGGGTAGTTCATAAGAAAGACTGGGGTAGACCTGAGTATGATGTGACTTTAAAAAGTAAAACTATTTAGGAACAGCTGAAAAGAGCAATTGTGTTACACAAATGAAGTATGAAAAAAAACTGACACAGAGGAATTAGATGGAGAAGGAAGGCTGTTAATTCTAGAAACCTACTTTCGTTGGGAATGAGTTAAAGAGGGAACTATATGTACATATACATACATACACACATACGCATATATACCTATATGTGTATGTATAAAAGTCTTCTAAATTCAAAAAGAAAATGCTAAGGGGATGGGGGAGAATAAAGGAGGGATCGCTTGAAGGGAGAGTGAGAATAGGCAGGGTATAGAAAGGTGTTTAGTTTAATGGGAGTGGGAGGACAAGGGAAGGATCTTTGGATGGGGATGGTAGGTTAAGTAACAGGAGGGCAAGGTAGAGGGTAGAAGTAAAGTAGAGAAGTAGGAGGGATAGGAAATAAGAGATACACACAAACAAAAGTAACGAAAAAAAGTAGAATTAGGGAAAGTATGTCTACATATGAATGCATGTATGTGTATATGTATATGTGTATCTATACATAAATATATTAATGCTTAATTGTAGGGGTCAGAGAAAGGGAAGAAAAGAACAAAGTAAAAAGTACACAGCAGAAAACAAAAGAAAACTAACAAGGAAGCAAAGAAAAGATGGACAGCTCTCAACACAATGCATAGTATTTATTATATAGGCTTTCTGGAAATGGAAATTTATTGCTATATATTCTGAATCCTCTCTTATGTTCTGCTGTGCATGACATGGTTTTTCTCCTTTTCTCATTTTGTATTTGTTACCACAATTAAGCTTATATGTTTATTTTTCTTTTTTATTGTGTATTTAAATTTCAGTAATTTTTTTTAAAAAGCAAAAAAAAAAAAGGATCTCATTTGTGATATTGGGACAGGGAAAGAAAGGAGAGAAGCTCTAATTTAATGGTAACTAGGCCAGCTGAATCATAGCTGAACGAGAAGAAAGAGCAGTATATTCAGGGAGATACCTGGTATCCTTCAAATCTCTCTAAATGACCTCTACAGAGGTAGTGAGTCATAATGGTACAAGGATTGGGCTTGGAACCATGAGACCTCAGTTCAGGTCTTCACTAATGACTATCCCAGGATCAAGAACTCACAGAACCTGAGAGTCAGAAGGGACCTCAGCCACCATCTATCTCACCCAAAACATTACTCAAAAGGACTTCCTCACTATAATATAACATACCTAAATGTAAGCTGCTTAACAAATGATCATTCTGCCTCTTCATGAAGACATGCATGAAGGGGAACCCACCACCACCCAAGGCAGTATGTTCCTCTTTTAAATTAACTCTGTTAGAAACTTTCTTGACCTCAAGTCCAAAGTCCAAGGTCTCTCTACAATTTCTACCCATTGCTCTTGGTTCTACCCTCTGGGGCCAAATATACCATGTCTAATTATTTTTCTACATGACAAATACTAAACATTCAAAGATCTCTAAATACACACACACACACACACACACACACATGCAAACTCCACCCAATTTCTCCAGAGGTAGCTCAAGACAGGGGGTAAATGCATGTCTAGAGACTGGAAATGTAAAGTACTAGGTGCAACAATAGTAGTATCTATAATAGGTAGCATTTATAGAGCACTTTAAGGCTTGCAAAGTGCCTTGTATTGCACTTATATTACACTATCAGGCTTGGTCTAGTTCAATATGGAGAGGCTGATAACTCAAAACTCATTCACCAAATGATGAATTGTTTTCTCTATATAAATTAATGAAAACTGTTTATTAAGGCATGAATATTTGAACACAACCACCACATCCCCCATGAATAGTCTCTTCCTCATTCTAAACATCCTCAGTTTCTCCAATGGATCCTCATATAATGTAGATTTTACTGTCTTGAAACTGACCTCCTCTGCATGTAATGTAATTGGGAAGTAGTTAACAAAAAAGAATTAGGAAATATTTAACTGAATAAATACACAACAAAACATAGATACTATTAATATGTGGATGTTTAAGTCAATATGTCACCATTAGGGATCCTTATATACAGTTTAGCTGTTCTCATTTCTATTTGGGTTTGATGTTGCTGCCCTAGACAATTCAACCTATCCACCATTTTGTCATTGGTGGACTGGTGATAATAATAACTGTTCTGCCTGTCTTACAGGGTTGTTGAGTTGACCAAATGAGATAATGGAAATGAAGTTATTTGTAACCATGTTGTGTAAATACATAATAATAGACTTCATGGATACTGGTGGAAAGAGATTTATACTAACATATACCTGCAAAGATTGTAGATATCCCAGCCTGAGACTTTGAAAAAATGTAGATACAGAACAGATCCCTTCCCCACGCTCCAAGTTTGCAAGGCTCATTTGTCTCAAAAATTTTGATGCAAGCTTTGCTAGCAGCTGAAAAACATGAAGAGTTGTCCTACTATCTCAACTGAATAAACTAATAAACTTCAATCCCTTGGTTGATTCAACTGGAAATATGTTGACAAGCCCCCAGGCATGCTGGTCTAAAAGGTTTCATTATAAAAGAGTGGTGACATTTCTTCTTGGAAGAAGTACCAGCAGCAGAATCACCAGACTATACAATGCCAAATTAGTTACCCTTTTCTAATCTTTAGTGATCATTTTGATCATTGAAAATCAAAAATAAATTATCAAATTTTCAAACTCTTCTTCTTTGATACTTTGAAATATATATGGGGAAGAGGGAGAAATCCTTTCACTGACAAAATCACAAGCCCTTGGCTGAGTGTCTTAATATATAGTTTTCATTAATTTCTATAGAGAAAATAATTAATCGTTTGGTGAATTAGTTTTGACTTATTAACTTCTCCATACTTAGCTAGTCCAAGCCTGAGGATCATATGCCATATAAGGTACTTTGTCATCCTTAAAGTGCTATATAAATGCTAGCTATTATAGATACTATTATTGTCACATATGGTACATCATATTTCTAGTTTCCAATCATGCGTTTACCCACTATCTTGAGGCACCTCCAAAGAAAGTGTGTGTGTGTGTGTGTGTGTGTGAGTGTGTATGTGTGTGTGTGCGTATCTGTTTTTAGAGATGAAAGATGACTTTTCCTGTGGTATTGCTGGGTCAAAGGGTATAGTCAGTTTAATAACTCTTTGGGCATAATTCCAGATTGCTCTCAAAAATTGTTGGATCAATTCACAATTCTACCAACAATGAATTAGTGACTTTTTTCCTTTTTTACCCCCTTTCCTCCTTCTGATCTTTGCTAGAGACTCTTAAAGGTTTTTCTGCCTCGGGAATTTAAGAATATTCAAGTTTCTCTTTTCTTCTGCTCTTTCTGTCTTTTAGTGGGCTGTGTTGTCAATAACTCTATTCTTTTTATGGTAGATTGGATTTGCAGTAAGAAGTTCTTGGTTCAATACCTAGCCATGTCAATGCATACTTTTTTGACCTCTGGCAAGTCACTTTAAACTCTTAGGGCCTCAGTTTTCTCATATTGAACTAGATGACCTCTATGGTTACTTTCGGTCCTAAATCTCTGATCCTTTGACTTTATGATCCTCTCCTCAGATCTCTTCATTGTTTTTTTCTTCCCTTCCCCTCACCTACCCTAGAGATGGCTATCATCACATACATATATGTATATATGTAAAATTATTTTATGTATATATTTAAAATTATACATGTATGTGTGTATATATGTACATATAAATGTAAAATTATTCTATATTTGCTTCTATTTATCAGTTCTTTCTCTGGATGCAGATAGCATCTTTCTTCATATGTCCTTTATAATTAATTTGGGTATTCATAATAGTCAAAATCACTTATTCACTCAAAGTCATTCTTAAAACAACATTGTTGTTACTATATACAATGTTCTCTTGGTTCTCCTCATTTTACTCCTCGTTATTTCATGCAACTCTTTCCATGTTTTTCTAAGATCATTGAGCTCATAATTTCTTATAGCATAGCAGTATTCTATCACAATCATATACCACAACTTGTTTAGCCATTCTCCAATTAATGGGCATCCCTATAATTTCCACTTCTTTGCTACCACAAAGAGAGCTGGTATAAACATTTTAGAACATATAGATTCTTTTCCTTTTTCCCCTAACTGTCTCTGGAAATAGACCTAGTTGTGGTATTGCTGGGTCAAAGGGTATAGACAGTTTAATAACTCTTTGGGCATAATTCCAAATTGCTCTCAAAAATGGTTGGATCATTTCACACAATTCTACCAACAATGAATTAGTGTCCCAATTTTTCCATATCCCCTCCAAAATTTGTTGCTTTCCCCTTTAATCATTTGAGCCAATCTGGTAAGTGTAAAATGATATCTCAAGTTTGTTTTAGTTTGCATTTTTCTAAGCAATAATGATTTAGAGGATTTTTTCATATGATTATAAATTGTTTTTATTTCTTCCCTGGAAAACTGTTTATTCATATCCTTTGATCATTTATCAATTGGAGAAAGATTTGTATTCTTATAGATGTAGCAAAGTTCTTTATATAAAAATTTTCCCAATTTTCCCCTTTCCTTCTTGTCTTGGCTACATTTGTGTTATTTGTACAAACCCTTTTTAATTTAATGTAATCAAAATTATCCATTTTATACCTTACTCTCCTCTCTATCTCTTGTTTATTCATAAATTGTTCACCTATCTGTAAGTCTGATAAGTAATATGTTCCATATTCTTTTAATTTTCTTGTAATATCTCCCTTTATA
This sequence comes from Pseudochirops corinnae, assembly GCA_028646515.1. NCBI lineage: Eukaryota > Metazoa > Chordata > Mammalia > Diprotodontia > Pseudocheiridae > Pseudochirops > Pseudochirops corinnae. The sequence continues at coordinate 38,164 of JAQQSV010001836.1, forward strand.
TCTAGGTCATTTATCCATTTTGACTTTATCTTGGTAAATGGTATAAGATATTGGTCTATGCCAATACTGCTTTCCACTTTTCCTGACAATTTTTAGCAAATAATGAATTCTTATCCCAAAAGCTTAAGTCTTTACACTTGTTAAATACAAGGTTGTTATATTTATTTGCTGCTGTAAATTGTATGTCTACTCTGTTCCATTAATCTACCTTTTTATTTCTTAGTTTTGATTATGTTGGTTGTTTTTGTCCCTCATTTTCAAAGAGGACCATGGCATCAGTGAAATGACTTGTAGTTGACTTTGATTTGAGTGAGTGAGGGTTATGCAAGGTCACCAGCCTCACTTTCTCCTCCAGAGACATCTGGGTCCAGTGACCAGATATTCATCAGGATGACTGGAGATGACCCAGGATGCAATGGGAGACCCCGGCCATTTTGGGCTAAGGCCTTTTTCTCACTCAGAGTGAGGTAACGCCTTTTCAATGAATAGACCTCTTTAAGAAGTGAGTCAAGGATGGTCCTTTTAATTAGAAAAAAGGAAAAAAATCAAGTCGGGAGGAGAAGACTCAGAGTTGCTGTTGACAGTTACTATTGACATTCACTCTAAGCCTGGAGGGCCCAAAATACTGCCATTAAGTGGAGCTTGGGCAGGGACCTATTGTGGTCCAAACTAGAAGCTTCAGCGTGAACTGAGTTTAAGTTTTTCTGAAAGAAAAAAGGAGGGAGGGAGGGAGGAAGATTGAACCTCAGCACCTTCATGGAAGCAAGATGGATCTGAAAGTCTGTGGGAGGGATCTAGGGGTGGTCCATAGGAGAGGTTTGGGGATGGTCTTGAGGAGGAGTCTAAGGAGGATCTTGAGACTGAGGTCAGACTCCAGGAATGGGATTAAGGGTGGGAAATAACTAAAGGCTACCTGGAGTAGACAGACAATGGAGGTCTAGGCTAGTTTGAGGGTAGCAGATTTGGGTATAGATATTTTGATAGGATCAAGGATGGGAAGTTAGCTGGACAATGGAGGGCTAGGCTAGGTTAAGAGTAACAGAGATTCGGGCCTAGCCAAAATGAAAGACTTATGGCCTCAGGCAAATGCTTCATCAAGTGGGAAGATTCAAGGAGAGAGTTCAAGGAGGTTCCCAGAGCCTGTACCCCACCAAGTAGAGTGAGATAGTTTTGAAAATTGCTGCCTTATAATATAGTTTAAGATCTGGGACTGCTAAATATCCTTCCTTTACATTTTTTTCACTAGTTCCTTTGATATTCTTGACTTTTTGTTCTTCCAAATGAATTTTTTAATTATTTCTTCTAATTCAGTAAAATAATTTTTGGTAATTTAAGTGGAATGGTGTTGAATATATAAATTAGTTTATAAATTAATTTAAATCAGTTTTTTTTTTCTACAGCTCCTCTATAACTTTATCCTTGAGTATTACATCCAATAATGACCAATTAAATTTTCCATCCTCACTCCATCCAGCATAGGCTGAGATGCAAGTAGGTAAGAAAAATCAGGGCTTTGTCCCAAGGTACCAAATTTCAAGGAAGCTGACAGTATTTTTCCATTGGCACATTGGGGCAAGTTTCTTTCCTGTCCTGCTACTTGGAATGACAAAATATCACGATAGGAACAAGCTGACAGACTCAGAGGTAATTAGAGAGGTAAAGGACTTCTGGAGTCATTTAGATCTACTTGCCACCCAATCAGAAAGCCTGAGTGAAGCGTTTCTTACTTATAAACATGTAGCTCCTTTTCTTAAAAACCTGCAATGAAGAGAAAAGTAGTCTCAAGAGGTTCACAAGGCACCTCATTCTATTTCTGAAAGTTAGAAATTTTTCTCTATATTGACCCATAATCTGTCTCCTTGTAACTTCTATCCATTGATCCCAATTTTGACTGGATTACCCTTGGGGGATTCCATGAATACTCCTCTTTTGTCATCCACCCTACATTAAGCCTGTTCAGAATTAGTTTCCTTGACAACAGAAACTACCTCTAACCATCACTCATGCCAGCTTCTTAGCCAGTCAGTGGAAAGAGAGGGTTATGGTAGATGCCTTTCTGGGCTTGATTACAAGAATGAAAAGGCACTACCATTGATCAGTTATCAAATCAGAAGAAAAGATAGGATAATAATTTCCAGATCAATTTCTTAATTAACAACAGGTAACCTTCCCCAGGCTCTAAGTGAAAGTACCAAGTAGGGGTTTCCCCCAAAATATTGTTAGTTAAATTATCTCATTGAAACTGTATTAAAATTCTGAGGGCAGAATTTTATGCCCTCTTCTTACTGAAAAACACTGTCCCCAAATTGAAATGTGAAAATATCTATCCTTTATCCACTGTAATGACAAGCAAAGAAGTACTTAGTGCCTTGTTTCAGCTATTTAATGAGCCCCTTGTTTCATTTCAATTTTCTTTTGATCCCTTCCCATGATTATATCAAGTCTTTGTTAAGAAATAGAACTTGTGAAACCCACAGTGGGAGGAACTTGCTGATGGAACAGGAAGAGGTAGAACAGGGAGGAGCTAATGACCATACATAAGGAGAAGCCAGAGCTGGGAGAGAGCAGAACTGAGAAGAAAACACTTGTGGTGGTAGAGTTGAGAAGGAGAAAACTTGTGGTATCCTGGCACTCTATTTGTCTGTTCTGTCTGTGTTGATTTGTGTTTGTAACACTTTGTACAGAAGCCCTAAGACCTTACTGTAAGCCCTGGAAGAGGATTTTCTTGTTATCTATTTACAGAAGTCCTGGAAGAGCGTTTTGGAGGCCCTGGGACGTTACTGACAACTTGTGTTGAGTTCTCAGACTTTGTTTGTGGGTCTGTGTTGATTTTACAGACAGAAAGTGAATAGATGATGGTGTTGGCAATGTGCATGAATGTTGTCTTGGCTCTGTTAAGCTTTGCCTTCACAGAAACAGAAACTGTGAAGGTGGATCGGACACTGTGAGCTTCAATATGGAATGGGAACTGGACAAGGAACTGGACGAGGAGCTGAGAGCTGCCTACCTTTGAATCCAGGTAACAATTGGGTAAATTCAGGCAGGAGCTGGGACCATGAAAGAGGAACCATGGAATCTGAGAGCCAGCCTTGAGTCAAGATGAAAAGACATCTTCTAGAGTACTTAATGCTGACTAAGAAGATCACGATTTACTGTGGCTGAGGGGTGGAGATCTTTGTATACCAGAGATTAAGACAATGTGACCCAGGGATGGAGAACTTTGACCTTTGTACTTTGTGTCCCTTAAGGAGGCTTGCTCCTTAAGGATGATTGAGTTAAGGACTTACTGAATGATATCTTTTGCTTAAAACCATGTGGCCACTTTGGTGATAAGTTGTTATGTTATAACATTTTGAATGCTGTACTTTGGTTTCTCTGAATGTTTTGCTTTAATTTACTTCTGAATAAATAGAGAGTTCACTATACTATGAGATCAGAACCTTAGAGCTATCCACAGCAGCAGTCCTCTGGAAAGCTGCTCATGCTAGGTTTACAGATACTTCTATCAGAGAAATGCAAACTTCAAGGATAAGTGCTCTTCAATGAGGAGACATTCCTCTGGATACATGAGAATATATAGACTCGTGTATGTGGCCATGTGAAGAATCATAGAATGTTAAGCCTGAAAGGACCTTTTGAGGTCACTGAGTCATGGGATTGATCAACAAGCATGTCAGACACTGTGTGGAGTACTAAAAACACAAATATAAAGAATGAAATAATTCCTACCCATGAGAAACTTACATTCTAATGGGGGAGGTGATAAGTACATATGTAAATATAAATATGTATGATATAAAATATAAGTCAACTAAACATAAAATAGTTTGGGAAAGAAAGAAGTAGCTTTCAAGGGGATCAGGAAAGACTTCATGCAGAAGATGGTACTTTTAGTTGAATCTTAAAGGAAGAGAGAGACTTGAGAAGGAGGAGGAAGTTTTAAGTATGAGGAATGGCAAGGAAATGGAAAATGGAGGGTGGTGTGTACGGGATAGGCATATAATAAGGAGGTCAGTTTGAATGGATTGAAAAGTGTGGGAGGATGAGTAATGTTCAATGATATGCAGAAATAGGTTGGGGCTGGGTTGTACAGGGTTTTAAAAAGTAAACAGAGCATTTTTATTTTATCCTAGAAACAATAAGAAGTCATTAGAGTTCATTAAGTAGGAAATCATAGATGAAGGGACCTCTGAAATCATCTAGTCCAACAACCTATTTTATGAATGAGGAAACTGAGACTCAGAGCAGTAAAAATGATCTGCCTAGAGTTGCACATGCAGGAAGTAGCGAAGTCAGCATTTGAACCTTGGAAAAGTGAAAGGCCTTCTTCCCTTGTCTCTTCAAGACCTAAGTTACCCCTTCAAGTTCATTTTAGGCTGTGATAATAAGAGATTCATCTTAACTTTTCCTAAGAACAAGCCTCCTAAGCCTGAAAGGGGATTAAAAAGAAAGGACAAGGAAACGTAAAGAGCTGGAACCTGAGGGAATGCCCATCAGCTGGGAAATGGTTGGGAAAGTTGTGGTTTGTAAATGTAATGGAATATTGTTATGCCATAAGAAATGACAAGATGATGTCAGAGAATCCTAGGATTCTCTGCAGAGACAGAACAATTTACGTGATAGCAATATTGTCAAGAAAATCAATTCTGAAAGACTGCCCTCTGATCAGAGTTATGAATGACCAATAGTGTCTCCATAGAACCTATAATCAAGTATATTAGCCCCCACCTGACAGAGTAGTGATAGATCCAGGGTGCTGAAAGAGGCATACAGTTGTGGACAGGACCTCTATCTGGATTTGGTTTTGCTTGACTATGTTCATTTGTAACAGAATTGTTTTTTTCTTCTTTTCTCTGTTTTTGGGGGTGAGGGAGAGAAGGGCAGGGAGGCAGCAATAGTGGTGGAGGGGAAAGAATGGGGGAAGGGTGGGAGAGAGAAAACCACTGACACATTTACTTAGAACGCAGTACAAACAGGACAGTTTTGAAGATGAAATCTGATTTTATTTTAAACTTTTTTTAAAAGCAAGAAGTATGAAATAAAGCCATATTTTCACATATAATACTCGTATTCTACCTTATACACAGAAAGATTCTCTTTTTTGGTGTTTAGGAGTAGAATAACAATTAAAATTTTAGAAATCAATAAAATTTGCTTTAAAATAATAGCTGACATTATATTATACTTTACATAATAAGAGCTAACATTTATAGTGCTCTAAGGTTTGCAAAGTGCATTACAAATATGATCTCATTTGGTCCTCATAACAACTCTGCGAGGTAGATGCTATAATTATCTCCATTTTACAGATGAGGAAACTGAGACTGAGAGATGTTCAGTCACTTGCCCAGAGTCACACAGCTAGTAAATGTTTGAGGCAAGATTTCAGTTCAGGTCTTCAAAAGTCCAAGTCTGCTACTCTATCCCCTAATACCACTTAGTTGCCTCATACATTCCTTCCCTCATCCTTTTTTCCCCCCATTCAACAGTTATTAATTGTCCATTGTATGCAAGGCACTGTACTAAATGAAAAGAATATAAAGACAAAAATCAATTCAAAGGAATTCTTGATTCAAAATGTGAGGATCATCCCAATTTGTGTAATTTAGACAACTAATACCCTTTTCTTTTCAGGGAAACAATGATATCACCAGTTCATTGAATACTGGAACTGAAACAGTCCTTGGAGATCATCTCATCCAAATTCCTCACCCTAAAGAAGAGGATGCTGAGGCTCAGGATTACTTGTACAGAAATTACTTGTACAAAATCAGAAAACTGAGGCAGCTAGGTGGCGCAGTGAATAGAGCACTGGCCCTGAAGTCAGGAGGACCTGAGTTCAAATCCTGCCTCAGACTATGTGACATTGGGCAAGTCACTTAACTCCAATCACCCTGCTTTTCCCCCTCCAAAAAGACCAAAAGAACAAAAAACAATCAAACAAACAAAAATCCAAAATCACAAACTGTTTGGCAGACCCATGACTGAAACTCAAGTTTCCTGACTCAACTGAGGGAAGTATGATACCAATAAGGATAGTTTTCCTGCCTTCTCCCATTCTTGTTTAACAAAAGGGGAAAATGAGACCCAAAGAAGGTCTTTGTTCAAGTTTAAAAAACTGTGTGTGTGAGAAAGAAAGAGAGAAAGGAAGAGGAGGAAAAAGAGGAGGAGGAGGAAGAGGGGAAGGAGCAGGAGTAGGAAGAGGAGGAATAGGAGGAGGTGGAGGAGGAAGATAAGGAGATGGAGGAGGAGGAGGAAGATGAAGAGGAGGAAGAGGAGGAAAAGGAGGAGGAGGAGGAGGAGGAAAAGTAAGCTAAAGTCTAATAGATTGAAAATGTTTAACCCTGAATCAGAAGGAATGGATGAATATCAGAATTACAAAAGGCAGTCGAAAAGAAGGGATGAGTCACCAATAATTGGAAGGAATTACTAGGAAGCAGTGTGGTATTCTGTAAGTTATTTTCTGAATCTGTCTGCTATGGTATTTAGAAAATCAATTTTTAAAGCAACTACATTTTCTCAGCAAAATACTACTTCCTGGGGTTTTTCCTCTTCTCTGTTTACATGTTACGTTCAACTTTTTTTTTTTTAGAAAGCTTTGGTGCTTTCTCTTTGTTTGTTTCCATCTGAGTCTTTATCTCTGGGGCAAATCTCCCCTTCATGGGATGTTTACCTCCCTGATGTCAAGAGTTCTTGGCTTCAGCATCTCCAAAAGATAAGAAAACCACCTTGAAAACAGGGCTGGTTTACCCTGTTTTCAGAAAACCTGAGAAACCGCCACCACTATAATCATAGCTTACATGTATCTATTGCTTTATAGTTCACAAAAGGCTTTCCTCCCAATAATCTGGTGAGGCAAGCAGTGAAAGTGCTATTATCCTTACTGTATAATTGAAGAGAATGAGGATCAGAGAAGCTTCAGGGAACTTTCCTAGAGTCACATTGCTAGAAAATTCATGAATTGCTATTCTAATCACAGAATCACAGAATTTCTGAGTTGGAAGGAACTTCAACGGCCATCAAACCCAACCCATACTTCAGTTAGAATCCTTCTATAACACATCAGACAGATGATCATCTAACCTTTGCTTGAAGGTCTCCAGGGATTCAGGGACAAGTTCTAATTGTTAGGAAGTTGTCCTGATGCCAAGCCCACATTTGTCTCTTTGCAACTTCCACCCATTGGTCTTAACCAGCCCTCTAGCTTTAAACCCAAGGTATGGCCTTTCATAACAGATGAACTAAAATGTGATTATTGAAATTATAAACGGGTTTCCTTATTTTTCTTTTAAAATGACACCACAGTTTCTTTATATAGCAATAGCTCTTGATACATTTGGCATTTGCTTTGACCAAAATAAAACTATTATATATATCTATTGGATAAAATAAGAAATATTTGGAAAAATACTTTCTATCTATTATAATTCCCTTCGATAAGAAATGACAGATATGACGAATTCAGGGGAAGATGAGAGGACTTGTATGAAAGCAGAGTCAAGAAAACAATATACATAATATAATACATATACATTATTATATATATAACGTGTTGAAATGTTGATGAATTGAAGTGAATGCTGTTTGTCTTGGAAAACTAATAAGGAAAGAGACCTTCCTCTTCTTTTTTTTTTTT
>JAQQSV010001837.1:0-22931 GCA_028646515.1 Pseudochirops corinnae
GGCTTGGAGAATGTCACAGCCCTCTAGACCCACTGCCCAATCACAAAGCTACAAGGCACAGGCATTCCTGAAAAACAAGCCTCCCACCATAGGCTCCATGTGACCACATTCAACCTATTAAGGGGCAGAGTATACTTTCAAATAGGGGAAGGTTCTCAGGGTCAAGTAGCCACTTTAGCAAAGGACCTAGGGGCAGGGAAGATCTTCAGATTCCCATAACAAACAGCAACAAAAACAAGCTATGAGACTAGTCTAAAATGACCTCTTTATGATGAAGACATGCTGGTTCTATACTAGCATGCCTTCCTTTTCTGGATATTCACAAACCATCCCTTTAATAATACTTTCTAGAATCCCTCTCCTTCCATAACCCCAAAATGAAATTCAGCTTATTGGTCTACTGTTTGTGTTTTATTCCTTTTTTAAAAAATTATTACTACATTTATCTTTCTCTAATATTATCATTTTCTCCCCTGTTTCATGATATTTTAGAGATCACTGAAAGTAGTTTAGCATATCATCTCCCATTTCTTTCATTACCTGAGGATGTGATTCATTTGGGCCATATGTCTCCATTTCTTCAAGAACATCGAAGTGCTTTCTTATATTATACTTATTAATTTTGTATGTTAGCCGTTGTAGAAATGTTGTCTACTTCTTTCTTTTATTTCTATTTACTGGTATAATTTCCCATGCTGTTGTTATTATAAATGGAAATTCATGATGGACTGGTGATTAAAGGATATTATGCAAGTGTCTAGCAGCAGGCATACCTTTTAATAGTCTCAATGAAATCTTCATATACTTTAACATTTTCTCCTCCTCCTCTCCTTCTTCTTCCTCTTCCCTTTCTTTCCTTTCAACTTCTTCCCCTTTCTGTTCTCCTTTTGCTTCTCCTCCTTGCCTCCTTATTTTCCTCCACCTTCTCCTCTTCCTCTTCTTGCTTCTGCTCCCCCTCTTCCTGATCCTCTTTCTTCTCTTCTTCATCCTCCTGTTCTTCTTGCTGCTCCTCTTCTTTCTTCCCTTCCTTCTCCTCCTTTTTCTTATTCTGTCCTTTGCAGGGACAGATGGAGTGTCTCAGAACCATATTCTCAGAAAAAAGCTAAGTAGTCCTTCCTAAGGTTAGTTCAAAGCAGCTGTTGTCTTTAGTAATCCAGACAGTTTCCTGATTGTTTCTTGCTACTAGAGAGAAACAGTCCAGCAGGGCTAGGTTACTGGGAACATAAACAAACAAAAGAAAAAAAGAAAACACTTTGTTTTCTTTTGTCCCCCCTAAGCCCTTTTAAAAGTACCTTAGGGATCTCAGGCTACCAAAATTATATATATGTGTGTATGTATATATATATATACACACACACACACACATATACACACATACACACACACACACACATATATATACATATATATGTATATAAATTTTTTTAAAGCCCCAAACAAACCAGGATATGCTTTCTTTTTACTGAAACACAAACTTATTACTTACCACTTAAGTCAAGGGTCCCAGCCTTTTATAGAGGTAAATTTTCCTGATTTCTAGATTCACATCATTGAGTTCCTTCCCTTCCACAATGTTCTTTAGCAAAGCTGAGATGGGCCACGAGGCATTATCACTAGTGCCAAAGCTATTTCTGACACAGCTTCTTATAGACAGACTCACTGCTTGCAAATGAAGAAATATCTGCTGAGAGCCCTCTCCAGGGTACTGCTGTCTACATGATCACTCTCTCTCTGCTGTGTACTTGTCTCCTTGCTCACTCTGGGCTTCTGCTAGTTGCCAGCTGTCATGATATTTAAGTGAGTCACATAAATGATCACAACCAGCATTACTGCTGATCAGCGAAACTAAGGTTTTGGTTTTCTTTTCTCATATTGTTAGTTCCCCATTATCTATATAATCTGTCTTAATCTCAATAGGTTTTCCTTATAATGTCTATGGTTTCTTTGGTAATATCAGAAGCACAAGCATCATCTTTACCAAGAGTAACATCATCAACAATACACACACACACACATACACACACACAGAGTCCATCAGTAAGCTTTTTTAAAGTGCCTACTATGTGCCAGGGTCAGTGCTAAGAGGTAGAGATAAAAAGAAAGGCAAAACACAAGGATTTCACAGAGACAACATTTAAACAACTACAATTGAGATATATTAAATAGGTGATAGTTAAAGGAAAGATGCTAACCTTAAGGTGGATAGAGGTAAACTTCTAATAAAAGGTGCTATTTTGATTGACAATTGAAGGAAGCCAAGAGGTGGGGATGAGGAGGAACAGTATTCCAGATATGGGAAATATCAGTGAAACTGTTAAGAGTCTGGGGATGGAATATCTGGTTTGAGGATCAGAAAGAAGGCAGTGTTGTTGTAGTGATTATTATATGGAAAATTAGGGGGGACCATGTAGTAAAGGACTTTGAATGCCAACCAGGATTTTCTGTTTAATTCTAGTGATAATAAGGAGCCACTGGAGTTAATTAAATGGGTAGCTATATGTGTCACATACACATTTGCATTTTATTTCCCATTGCAGACTTTCCTCATTCCCACCCTCCTAATTTTTCTTGGATAAGGTTACTCATAACAGTGGTCAAGAATTCTCATCCTTCCAGTCTTCCCATATCCCTGCTGCATACATATTCCTTAAGGGTCATTGCATATCTGTATTTCTGGGAGCAACATGGCCTAGTGGGAGGAGTGTTAGAATTGGATTCAGAAGAACTTGGTTCAAGTGTTGAGTCTACCATTTGCTAATTCAGTGTGTCCAAAAGTGAACTCATCATTTCAAATCTACCCTTCTCCCCAACTTCCCTATTGCTATTGAGAGTAATGTAATCCTCCCAATTACCCAGGCTCCCAAACCAGTTATCATTATTGACTCCTCACTCTTTCTCTCACCGGCTCCATGGCCAGTCTGTTGTCAAATTCTGTCAGTTCTACCTTCATAACGTTTCTTATATTTGCTTCCTTCTCACTTCTGACATTGCTACCATCGTAGCCCTGACCCTGATTACCTTATACCTGGGCTATTGCTCTAGCTTTATGGTTTGATTTCCCAGCTGCAAGTTCTCCCCATTTCAGTCCATCCTCTATTCAGCTGTCACCTTCTAAAACAAGGGAAGTCTTATCATAAACTGTAAAACAGTGGTTCTCAATCTTCCTAATGCCATGACCCTTTAATACGCCTATGTGGGTATATCTGCACGTGGGCAGATCCACCTGGAGACAGATAGAGGAGTGATGTCTTGGTTACTAAGACCATCAGAAATATGTGTTTTCCAATGGTCTTAGGCGACCCCCAAAGGGGTCACAACCCACAGGTTGAGAACCACTGCTCTAAAAGCTCCCTATTACTCCTAGGAGCAAATAGGAGACCATATACTTAGCTTTAAAAGCCTTGCATATCCTAGTTCCTTACACCCTCTAACTTCCTTCATTGTACTTTGTAATCCAGTGATGCTGACTTCCCTACTGTAGATGTTTTCATTGTCTGTACCTGTACCCAGTCTTTGGAATCTTCATCTTCAATTCTTGGTTTCCCTGCCTCATTCACATCTCAGCTAAAATCACATTTTTGGCAAGAAACCTATTCTCCTTCATGCTAGTGCCTTCTTTCTGTGATTGCTTCCAAGTTACCTTGCATATTTCTTGTCTGTACATAGTTGTTTAAATTTTGTTTCCCTTATTACAATGTGAGATGCTTAAGAGCAGGAATTTTTTTTTCTCCCTTTCTTTGTATCTCTTGCTCTTAACACATTTCTTGACAATGTTGTTTGGTAGTTTCAATTATGTCTGACTGTTCGTGACTCCATTTTGTGCATTTCTTCACAGAGATACTGTGTGGTATGCCATTTTCTTCTCCAACTCATTTGACAGATAAGGAAACTGTGGTAAATGGGGTTAAGTGACTTACCCAGGGTCATAAAACTAGTAGTGTCTGAGGTCAGATTTGAACTCAGGAAGATGAGTCTTCCTGATTCCAACCTCAGTGATTTATCCACTAGGTCCACAAATCCATACCTCTTCCCTCTTCCCATATGTGGCTCTAGTAGTGGATAGATAAAGTCACCTATGGGAAGAGGCAGGAGGGCTGGATTTGAGACAGATAATGAGTTCAGTTTTCCAACATCTTGAGCTAGTAAATGATAGATATAACCCTAGATAAGCGCCACCTAGCTGCCCTATTCCTGACACATAGTAGGTCCTTAATAAATGCTTTTTACCTTTTATTCTGTAATTAGAAGTAAAGTTTTAAAAATTCAAAATCTGAAAGTGTTATAGTTGCAAACTGTCAAGGTTGGTTTTGACCTCCATTGTTATCTAGCGGAACCTGTTATTTACTCACTATTGCCCTGTATAACATTCTTGAGAAGTGGTCATCTGTTGTCTATTGTAAAACCTGTGGTTCGAGTGAATCTGCTACTTCTGTAGTTGCCCATTTCCCTTCTGGACAGCTCTAATTCTTAGCAAAATTTTCCTAACATTGAATCAAAATCTGGAATGAAGTCTCTTTCTTTCTCCTGGCTTCCCTGGCTTTCTTTTTTTTTTTTTTTCAGATACTACCTTCTACAAGTAATCTTTGCAGTCCTGCTACAAGGATCCAAGATTATTAGAATACTACTTAGACACTACTATAGAATACTACAAGACAATCACCAGAGAAAAAAGCCAGGAAAAAAGTTTTTTTTCTATAGGCAACAAAAGTTGGGAATGTGAAATTTCCAACTTTAACTCTTCCTGGAATGAGTCCTTTATACCTTAGGAAGAAGGCAAGAAAAATAACCTCCATGCATCCTGAAAGGATCAGCTTAGCCAACATAGAATAGATAATTATATTGCTTCTGCCAAAGTATCCAATTGCTGAATAATGTGGTCATCATTGATGCCTGTTATTAGCATCTTTCCAGATCAGTGTAAGTTTCTGGTTATTCTATGTCCTGTTTATGACATATCTCTTTTTCCTTCATTCCTTCCTTATTTCCTTCCTTCCTCCTTAATTTGTTTGGAAATTATGAACTCAAACCTACCCTTTCCTCTATATCCATGATCATTCTGCCATTCCAGTCAGTTAGACATATTTTTACCCTTTCTAGACAACCATCCTTATGAAAAAGAATGTGGATGTATATCCCATCTTCAGAAAGTGCTGAGTTCCTATTATGTGGATTGTAGGGTTGAGATTGTGAAATGGGGCCTTGGTGCCAAATTTTAATGTTTTAATAAAAAGGCAGTGTTTAACCTTTCAGGGTCCCTCGATCACAGCACAAATGGTCATATATTTACTATCAGATCCTATTGGCCTCTTGGAAAATTTTATTATATAGTGCTAAAAACTTGTTTACAAAGTCCCAAAGCAATAAAAGGAGTATGCTAATAGAATTCCATAAGGTTTCCTTTTTCTTTAAAAGGAAACAATGGAGTAACCTGGGCTATAGATGGTGCTCAGAAATAATTATGAGAGAGAGAGAGACAGAGAGAGCGCGAGAGAGCCTGAGTTTGCCCTCTGCTCTTTGTGCTTGATGTTGGAGCCTTTAGTTATTGCCATATTGACCCCCATTGCCACAGAAGCTTGGGCAGAAAGAAGGAAAAAAAAGTCCTTCTGTGTTTCTTATTTGCAGCCCACAAAAATCATTATTCTATTTCCTGAAAATCAGAATGTTAAAGATAAATTAGTCGTTTTCTTAGAGCAAGGCAGTTATGTCAAAAAGTTAATTGATATTAATAATATTTGTTCTAGGCACTACAAATTGGGGACCTTCCTGTAGCTAGGCTGTGTGTACATATAAACTGGTTTGAAAAAAGTCAATTTAATTCCATCAGAAAATGTTATTTAAAAATAATTGGCTAGTAACTAATTATTAAATAGATATTTAATGGAAGTCAATCAGGTATTTGTTTTTCCAAATGAGTTCATGTGTGTATGCATAGCCCTCAGATAGAAATTGTTACTGACCATTCTTTTAGTCTTTTTTTAAATGCAACAAACCTGTAACAAATGCCTGTTTGGGGCATAGCACTTTGATAATCTTGACTTTAATTTTCCAGTCCTTTTATAGGTAAATATCTTAAGGCATGGTGGGTTTTTCTTATATCAACTGGTATGTCAGGTTAAACACTATTAGACAAAATTTCAGCTCAAGAATTGGAAATGGGTCATTATTGCCTAGGTCCTATACTTTCTTTTGGTTAAACTTGTTGATATATATGGCACCTCTAGATGGCATAATGGGTAGAGTGATGGGTCTGGAATCATGATATCTGAATTCAGACACTTACTTTCTATGTGATCCTAGCCAAGTCATTTAGCCTTTTCCTGCTTCAGTTTCTTCAACTGTAAATTGAGTTTTATAATAACACTGAACTCACAGGATTATTGCAAGGATCTTAGTACGGTGCCTGGCATATAAAAAAGGCTTAATAAATACTTGTTTCCTTCTTTCCTGCCTTACGCTTTACTTTGAAGAGACATTTTCCAACCCCTTTCCACAAACCATCCTCCCCCTCATCCTTAGAAATTGTATCCTCCGTAAAAGGTTGGTGATTGTATTTTTTAACAGAATGAAAATGTGTGAGCTTCAGAGTTTTGCTCCTTCCACATATTGATTATCATACCTAGAATGGTTGTAAATTCAGCTTTATGGACTTACTTGAGGCAAAGATGCAACCTTAACATATGCTGATTATCCCTTTTCCTGTGTTCATCTGGTAAAGGAGGATGTACTTTAAGTTGAGATCACAGAAATTAAGCAAAATGTTATAAAGGCAGAATTTTAAGAGCTAGGCAGGGACTTAGAAGAGAGAAGAGTTTTGGCAAAAATGATGGCTCCTCTCTTCCTGTGGCAATATTCCATAAAGCTGCATGCCTTCTGACTCAGTGTTACTGATGTTACCTTGGATCTTCCCCCTAACAACTCCTCCAGTTCTTGATGTGACTTGGTGAGATGCTGTTCATAGAAAGGCAGTACCAACATGGGGGCATTTATATTGTCTTCCCATGTCCTCTCCATTGAATTATCTTTCTGGCATTCCACTGAGCACTACTGGCATCATGGTGTAGGGGAAAGGTACTGAACCTGGAATGATAGAATCTGTGTTCAAATACCACCACTGTGACTTACCACCATTGTGACTATGGACGAATCCCTCCCTGGGCATTATTTTCTTCAACTGTAAAATGGGGGATTTTAGACAAAATACTATGCAAGTTCCCTTCAATCTGAAGTCTTCATAATATCCTTCCTGAAACACTACGCTCTGTAGGGTTAATGGAATATAAGATCTTTCCCATCCATTAGTAGGCCTATGTGACTACATATGTCCCTTTATTTCCTTGGAACAGGAGCTGTGTTCCCAGGTCTAAAGGTACACAGGTATTTTAATCACCCATGTCTTGCTGCTTTGAGCTCTGGCCTGGTTCGTAGCTGTGACACGTCCTGAGTCACATAGAGCCCTTTGGGAGAGGAACTTGCCTAAGGGGAAGCTTGTTTATAGGAAGGCTTGCTTGTGGGAAGGCTTTCACACCTTTTGGTACTAAGCCAATTAGGCACTGAGTCACTGTGTGTGTAATTAAAATAAGATTATTGATCCTTCTGAAGCTGACTTTTCTTTAGAAAAGCTAGCTGTACTAGCAGCCCTTCTGTATGCTGGTGTTATTGGTCCCCCACAGCAGCTGCAAGTATCATTAACTATACACCCCCAGACGAGTATACTACTCCAGATATTAGAGACAAATAGGTAGGAAAGAGCATGTTGAATGAAAGACCTAATTTAAGTCTAGCCTCAGACCCTTACTAGTTGTGTGATCCTGAACAAATCACTTCACTTTTGTCTGCCTCCATTTCTTCATTTCTAAAATGGAAATGATAATAACACCCACTTCCCATGCCTATAGTGAGGATAAAATGCGGTGATTATTTGTAAAGTGCTTGGCAAAACTTAAATCATTATATAAATGTATAGGAAGGTTGAATATTCTCCTTCTAGAAACTATGCTTCTCTGGTATATGGGATTGAATTAGTTTTGTTGGGTAGCTATATCAAATCAATGATTCATATTGAGTTTACAGTCCAGAAAAGCCCTCCAGATTTCTTTCAGATCAAATGCTGAATACACGTGACGTTCCTATTTTGTACTTTGAAGTAGAAGTTTTTTTGTACCAGAATAGGAAGAACCCCCAAATTACTGGACTTTGAGACAAGAGACAGTTGGATTAAAAAATCTCCCTCAGATGCTTACTAATTATGTCACCATTAACAAGTCACAGCTTTGCTGGTCATCAGTTTCTGTATCTGTAAAACAGGTATAATAATTCCTGTCATGCTTGCATTGCCAGGTAGTTGTAAGGATCAAGTGAAATATATAAAATTCTTTGGAAACCTTAAGGGTCCTGTATAAGTTTCAGCCATTTTTATTATTAAATCTACCCAATTTTTTAAAGGGGCTCTTCATCTCCTTGATGTGCAGTGAGTACAGATTGCAATTTATCCATGACTTTTCATCTTGAGTGTCTCTTCTATATATCCTCCCATAATTCCTCCATAGGGAGTCTTCCTGCTGTGTGGTTTGTTATTACATTATGTGGATAAATCCTTTGCTTTTACCACATGACTGACCAAATCCCTTTCTTCGCCCTACATCTCCTAGATGATAGCGTTTATGATGTTTCATATATACAAATCATTGTAAATATGCTACGCCTTATTTATACCACCCATATGAACCTCCATTTTGTTTTCAGTGAGCTACAATTTTAATACATGATGTTCACTTGTTCTATTCTTTCCCATCTTCTCCAGTGGAATACCCCCACTACTTCTTCTTATATCTTTCTGATATTTTTTTTTCCTCTATATTCTGGCCTTTTCTCTGATGCCTAAAAAAATACCCATTCTTACCCAACCTTAAAAGAAAGGTAATAAATACATCCTGTTGTTCTCAGGAGCTATCATCCTATATCTCTGCTCTCCTTTTCAGCCAAACTCCTTGAGAAAACTATCTGTTCTTAGTATCTTTACTTCCTCTCACATTATTCTTTTCTGTCCTCTGCTATCTGGTCTCCATTCAACTGAAACTACTCTCCAAAATCACTTAATGATCTCCTAATTGTCATATCAGTGGCTTTTTCTTAATCTTCATCCTTTCTGAAGCCTTTGGTACTATGGACCATCCTCTTCTGGATACTTCTTTCTCTTTGGTCCTCTGGAGATAACTCTACCCTGAGGCTGACTCAGTGATTGGCTCATCTGTGCCTCCAAGCTCCATATTATGAAAACACCCACTTACCTTGCTCTGTATCCTGTTCCAGCACATCTTCCAACCTTCTGTAGTCCCACAACAGCTTTGCTTTCATACCAGCTTCTTGCTATCCACTTTCTCTAACCTGTTATGCCCCCCTCAGCTTTCTTACCTCTTTCTAGATCTCCTTTATGCTTTGTCTTTGTTTTTTAGAATATAAGCTCTGTGAGAATAGTCTACCTTGTTTTCTCTTTTTTGTATCCTTAGCACTTAGCACGCTTCCTGGGTACGTAGTAAGCGCTTAATTAACATATGTGTACATGTATGTATATATGTATGTATGCATGTGTGTGTATATATGTATATGTACATATATATGTATATACACGTAGATAGATAGATAGAGATATATACGTGTGTCTATCTCTTTCTGTCTCTCTGTCTCTCCTTCCAGGGTTTTCATGACACTGCTCTCTCTTGGTCCTCCTCCTAACTGGCTGTTCATGCTGAATCATCATCCTATACCCACTAAGTGCCACTGAACTCTAGTCTGGGCCTGCTTCTTTTTTCCCTACATTCTTATTTGGTGACTTCATCAGCTGCCATAGATTCAGTTATCAACTCTACAAAGATATATCTCAAATTTTTATATCTAGCCCTAGTATCTCACTGCCTCATGTATTTTGAAGTGGCACCTCAGATTTAACATGTCCAAAGAATAACTCATTATTAGGGCTTGTTGAGACATTGAAGTTGCCATCATCTGCTATGTCCTGGGCCATAGTCAGTTGTCTTGACTTTTGTTTTGCTGGACTTTGATGACTCCGGAAGAGAGAATGAGGCTTATGGTGGCACATTTCTGCCTCTCTTAAATCTAATTCACAGGTAAGTTAAGACATCACCCTGTGATGGCATTGGTCCTTTTTGAAAATGAAGGAGGAACAGCAAACAACAATATTTCTCCCCAAACCCACCTGTATTTCATACTTTTCTGTTACTATTGAGGGCACTGCCATTATTCCTGTCATTAAGTATTGTGACCTGAATGCCTCACTACTACTTATCCCACAAATCCTCTTAGTTATAAAATCTTGTCATTTTTATCTTAATAACATCTCTCAGATAGGCCCCCTTTTCTCTACACCTACCACCTCACGTACCTATCACAGTTTGGCTGGACTATTGTAGTATCCTCCTAATTTGTCTTCTAGCTTTATTCTGCTTCAACCAAGCCTTCTTACAGCTGCTAAAATGAGGATTTGATCGTTCCACTTCCCTACTTGTTAAACTCCCAGTGGCTCCCTCTTATCTCCAGGGTCACAGAGAGACTCCTCTATTTGACATTTAAAGCTCTTCAAAACCTTTTCATTTCTAGCCTTTTCAGTCTTATTTACAAATTATTCTCCCAAATGATGTCTTACTCAGTGTTCCTCACACTCACTTCATCTCCTGTCTTGGTACCTTTGCTCTGGCTGTTCCTTATGCATCATGGAATGCTTTCTGTATCTAGTCAGACCACGTTGTTAGAGCAAAGATCAAAATCAATACCAAAGCAGAAGACTACAGTTTTCAACAATGCATCAATTAGCTATTCCATTCTGCCACTCAGTCAAAATCCCCTCAATGTCTTGATCACTTGAAGAGTATCAGCATAAAAAGATGGGCTTTAGTTTCAAGAAGGTTGTATGTGAATTTCTTGTTTTGTGCTGTTTGTCATCAGTACTTTTTTAAAAAAAATAGTTCGTATTTGAGTTGTTTAAAATGAATGTATTATTTTTTTTTAAATATATTCCTTTAGTTTGGTATTGATTTTGACCTTTACTCTAACAAGATGATCTGATTGGACACAGAAAGCTAGTCTGGGAATGATTTCCATGTTAATAATGAATTGTTTTTATTTTCTTGAAAATATAATCAATTTAAGTTTTTGTAATACTATTTGTTATTCACCACAGTCAGTATATTCTCATTCATTCTTTGAAGACTATATATTCATGATATATAGACTTGAGATGCCTGCGGAGTCTATAACAAGCCTATTTTCTCTTGCAATTCTTATTGCTGAAGCATATCTTCAAACATATTTTTACCAGTCTCCCTTGTGCCCATTTTTTCATTGAAATTTCATATATGTTCATTTAATTTACTAAATTTTATCAAGTTCTTCCCAGAATGTCACTACCTGCTTATCCTCTGTAACAAATGTTTGTGCAAGATGAAATTATTTTCATGGTGTTCTTTTTTACTTCTGTTTGATATGAGCAGCATAAAGTGAGATGGCCAAATTGTCTCCTAGATTGATCTTTCCTTTTGCCTTTGGATTTATGGGAAACGATATCCCTTAACTCCTTTCCTTGCCTCCTTGTGCAAAATCTGGGGGCCATGCATTCGTTTAGGTCTGATTTCCTTATATCATTTGATTTCATTTATAGTGAGAATGGAAACATTCATATGATTCAGCTACTCTAGTATATTAACTATATTGGTCATTGGATAATAAGTTAATACTTAAAGACAGACTAAAAATACCTATTTATTAGATTCCTCTCTCCCATTTTTTTAATTTAAATTAAATTTTATTATAGTTTGCATTATTCATTTCCACAAGATTTTGATTTACATACTTTCTCCCCCTCTTTCCCCCACCCACCACCCCAAAACAGCCATCCCATTGTGTCCCCCCACCCCCCCCAGTCTATTCTCTGCTATGTCACTTTTCGGTCCTCTCTCCCATTTTTAACCATCTGTCATTGTCACAGAAATGGAAAAGAGCATGGGAATGAGGGACCAATTTGTAATTTTCTTGGCTTCATGATCAAATAATTAATCACTTAGTGGCCGACTTACTGAATAAGCCATACATAGCTAGCATTGTCCTTGGCTAGCAGATCTAATTTATTGATCACTGGACTTGTATTGAAAGACTTGTTGCCTAAACCTGTGTTCTTTTTTTTTTC
Source organism: Pseudochirops corinnae (assembly GCA_028646515.1). Lineage (NCBI taxonomy): Eukaryota > Metazoa > Chordata > Mammalia > Diprotodontia > Pseudocheiridae > Pseudochirops > Pseudochirops corinnae. The sequence continues at coordinate 12,197 of JAQQSV010001837.1, forward strand.
ATTGGCTTCAGAATGCAAGGTCACTCTCATATTGTAATTATTTACCAAAGTAGGACTTTACTGTTGGAGGGCAGTATATTTAACTCCATGAAATTTTCTTTGTTGACTCTATTATGTAGACAGCTAGTTGGTGAAACACATGGTATGTTGAACCTGGAGTGAGGAATACCTGAGTTCAGATGTGGCTTCAGTCTTACAAACTATGACTCTGTCCTTTCTATCTTTTAAAAATTGGATAAGCACATGATTTGTCTTTTACCAAGGGGAAGAACTTTATAAAATACTAGACAGATCTTTTTGTTACTTCACTAGTGGTCTACCCGCAAGTTGATTTTTATCTATTAATTAATGGTCTTTGTTTATGATTATACAATCAGCTCTCATCTGTCTTACTACAACCATCTATTTTATTCCTTCCTGTTATGTCCACATAATTAACATAGGAGACTTTTTGAATTGCTTTCTGAGATCTCGATCTAGGTGGAAGAAGCAAAGAGAGGAGCATTCCCAATGATAGACTGACCTATTGGGCTTGAGATGTATAGTGCCAAGTCACACAAGTTCATCTTTTGGCATTTCCCTGTACTTCAAGGATTAGATGGCCTGGGTTCTTTTTCTTTCTCTACCAGGATTTGAGAAGGGCTTTGTTCTAAACATGGTGTTTGATAGTTTCCTGGACGTGTAGATGCTACAGTCTCCTGTGGATGTTTCAAAAACACAGGAAATAGACTGTATTCATGCCATTATTTCTAGTTACCACCAACTATTCCAATAGAATACCCAGTAAGAAATGACAGGTGAAGTTCCATGATGGAAACCAGGTCATATTGTCCTTAAGATCTAGGGCAGGTTGGTGGTGGTACATTGCACAGAAGATGACAACAGGTGATGAAAGAATGACTTTGCTATAGGAAAATGAGAGAGTATAATACCTGAATGATGACACTTGCTATCTTCTAATCATGGATACAAATCTTTAGTCCTTTGGACAAGATTCCATGAAAGTGAATTCTAGCTTGTTTGGTACCTGTGAGGTTGAAAGATTGATTAAACATACTAAGTGGCTTGCTTTTGAAAAAGTGGTCCTTTGGTCTTCTTGCACAAAATGACCAATATGAAAATGTTTTATATGATTGAACCTGTATTAGTTATATCAGATTGCTTATCATCTCAAGGAGGAGGGAAGGAAGGGAAGTGGGGCTAGAATTTGGAACTGAAAACTTTTTAAAAAGTGAATGTCAAAAAAAAGTTTTTATAAGTAGTTGGGGCAAAAATAAAGTTGTTTTTTTTTTTTTTAAATGGTTCCTCATATGTATCTTTCTTACTAAACAGTGCTGCTATCTGCTTTTATGCAGTTTAGGAGAGCATTTTCAGTTAGTTATAGAACCTGAGGATTGGGCTGAGACCACATAGGGATAAACTAGATGATAGCTTTAACCTATTGATGTTGATAGAAGTCATTCCATATGTAGAACCAAGAAAATGGCTCTGTTTGTATTTTTAGTATATGCTTTATGTCTGTTTCTGATTTTTTTGGGGTTTTCTGGTATTAGTTTATTGCTGAGTGATGAGAGGGGTTAGTTTATGCATGAAAAGATGCCTGTACATAAAAGGAGTTATCAATCAAAGGGTATAATGAGGAACCATAGTTCTATTAGTTGTCCCAGTAGATCCATAAGAGCAGACATTGAGTAGCAAAGGAATTATGCCAACCCATGTTTGCGTCTTTACATAGTTTATACATTATAGCTGTGTTCAGAGGCATTTGGGTTGGAAATGGTTTTCTAACAGAGCAGTTCAGCCCTCACCCCCATTGGTGATGATGAGGAGAGAGTGGTCCCCAAAGAGAGGCACCATGGCAATAACATCTTTTGGAGGACCTATTCTTCCTCCCCAACTCCCACAGGGTCAAAGAATTTATCATCTATCCCACAGTTATACCAGATCTGGTTATACTTCATATGACAGTCAAGGCTAACTAATATTCTCAATTATAAGGATGACAGTCATCATGGCAAGGAAGCATGCTTCATAGATATTGAGTCACTGATTTGTTTGTTCCAAGCTAGTTATACCTTGGACAAGAAGAGTGAAACATGACTACGTAGTAGATTATCTGAAAAAGATCTGGGGAGGAGGAAGTTCATTCTGAATCAACAGTATAATGTGGCAGCAAAAAACCAAACAACTAATGTATGTTTAGTCTGCTTAAAGAGATGACTGATGTCTAGGATTAGGGTTGTGATAGCCCAGTTTTCTCTGACTTGTGGTCTGGGTACCACACTTAAAAAGACCTCTGATAAACTGTGGAGAATATCCAGAAGAAGCCAAGAAGGAGAAGGGAATAAGGAAAGAAAATTACATTTATTAAGTACCTGTTATATGCCAGGCACTGTGCTAAGTACTTTACAAATATAATCTCTTTGATCCTCACAGTAATCCAAGTGAGATAGTTGCTGTTATGATTCCCATTGTACATTTGAGGCAACTGAGGCAGAAAAAAGATTAACTTGTCTAGGTTCCCATAGCTGGTAATTATTGGTTGAATTTGAACTTGAGTCTTACTTGAAGCAAATTGGGCACTTTATCCATTGTGCCTTCTGAAAGGATAGTGAAGTTCATATCATATGAGGATCAGTTGAAAGAAATATTACAGCTTAGAGAAGATAAGATTTAAGTAGAGGTTTTAGGGGGAGAATAACCTCCTAGAACAGAAATTAGACTTGGCTTTGCTTGGTCACAGAGGACAGAACTAGGAACAAAGTTTAGAAATTTTAAGAGTCAAGTTTAACCTTGTTAAAATACAGTAAGAGTAACCTTCCTAAAGACTAATACTGCACCAAAGTATTAGGGTATGCTTTACAGGATCATAGTTCCTTCTTAGAGTTGCTCTTCAAACAAGAGCTGAATGATGACTTGTCAGATATGTCGTAGAAATTATTCTGATTCAGTCCTGGATTGGGTTAAATGGACTCTGAGGGAGTTTCCTTCTTTTTTTACTTTGCATTTTTTCCAATTACATGAAAAAATAATTTTTAACATTTGTTTTTGTTTCCTAATTTGAGTTCTAAATACTCTCCCTCTTTTTCTCCCTCTTCAACCCACTGAAATAGCAAGCAATTTGATATGTTATACATGTACAGTCATGCAAAACATTATCATATTAGTCATGTTGTGAAAGAAGACTCAAACAAAATAAAGTTCATGGAAAAAGAAAAGTAAAAAATAGTATGCTTTGATCTGCATTCAGGCTCCATCGGTTCTTTCTCTGGAGGTGGATAGCATTTTTCATCATGAGTCCTTTGGAAATGTCTTGGATCTTTTTATTACTGAGAAGAGCTAAGTCATTCACAGTTGATCATCCTACGATATTACTATTACTATACACAATGTTCTCCTATTTCTCCTCACTTAATTTTTCATAAGCTCATATAAGTCTTTCTAGGTTTTTCTGAAAACACCTGCTCATTATTTCTTATAACACAATAGTATCCCATCTAAATTATATGTCATAACTTGTTCAGCCATTCCCCAGTTGAGGGACATGCCCTCAATTTCTGATTCTTTACCACCACAAAAAAAAAAAGAGCTACTCTAAATATTTTTGTGCATATAGGTCTTTTTTCTTTTCTTTTTTTTTTTTTAATTTCCTCATGATATACACCTAGTAATATTCCTGGATCAAAGGGTATGAAAAGTTCTATAGCCCTCTGGCCATAGTTCCAAATTGCCCTCCAGAATGGTTGGATTACTACCCAACTCTACCAACAGTTCATTAGTGTCCCAATTTTCTCTAACATTTGTCATTTTCCTTTCCTGTAATAGTAGCCAAACTGATAGGTATGAAATGGTACCTCAAAGTTGTTTTAATTTACATTTTTCTAATAATTAGTGATTTAGAGCATTTTTTCATATGATTATAGATAGCTTTGATTTCTATATCTGTAAGCTGCCTGTTTGGATTCTTTGACCGTTTATCAATTAGTGCATAACTTTGCGTTCTTATACATTTGACTCAATTCTCTATATATTTCAGAAACAAGGGATTTATCAGAGAAACTTGATGTAAAAAATTTCCCTCCATCCCCCATTTTCTAGTTTCTTTATAATCTTGGCTGCATCAATTTTGTTTGTGCAAAACCTTTTTAATATAACATAATGAAAATTATACATTTTCAATATTGTAATGCTCTCTGTTACTTGTTTGGTTATAAATTCTTCACTTAAACTTATATTTCACAAATAAGCTATTCCCCATACTCTCCTGATTTGCTTATATTATTCTGCTTTATGTGTAAATCATGTGCCCATTTTGATCTTATTTTAGTACGTGGTGTGAGGTGTTGGTCTATACTAGTTTCTACCAAACTACTTTTTAATTTTCTCAGCACTTTTTGTGAAATAGTGAGTTCTTGTCCTGAAAGCTTGGATCTTTGCATTTATCAAACACTAGTTCACTATTGTCATTTACTACTATATAGTATGTACCTAATCTATTCCCCTGATCCATCACTCTTATTTCTTAGCCAGTACCAGATTGTTTTGATGATCACTGCTTCGTAATACAGTTTGCTTTCTAGTACTGCTAGGCCACATTCCTTTCCCACTCCCCCCCCTTTTTTTTGCATTGATTCCCTTGAAATTCTTGACATTTTTGTCTTCCAGATGAATTTTATTATTTTTTCTAATTCTTCAATTCCATGGCTTTATAGATGAGGAAACTATATCCCAGAGAATTTTGATGATTCAAGACTATGCAGTGAATGTGTGGAATAGCAAGGGCTAATAAACTTTGTCAGTTCAATATATTTCAATAAGATACCTATGTGGTACAACAGATGGAAAGCCCTGGAGCACCTAAAGTCAGGAAAATCTGAGTTCAAATCCTATGTTTAGGAATTTGCTAGCAGAGTAACCCTGGGCAAACTTCTCACAGCCTCAATTTTTTCATCTATAAAATAGGAATAATAATACCACTTATCTCCAAAGGCTTTTGTGAATATCAAATGAGATGCTATATGTAAAATATTTTATTAACCTTAAAGCTCTAATTATTGTTGTTGTTGCTATTATATATATATGTATTTTGTGTGATTACAGAAAAATATAACATTATATTATGTAATTATATAAAATATAGTTATATAAATTATGATTATATATAATGTATAAATATATAAGTATACAAGATGATAATATTATGTATGATATAGGATATAATATTCATTATATATGTATATTTATAGCACATTTATAATATACAACATATTTAGATAAAATAAATATTTTATATGTAATTCTATATAAGAACACTAATAATTGCTAGAGGTATATGATAATAATAATAATGTTCATTAAGCACCCACCATGTATTAGGCTTATAAAGTTGTGTCATAGGACTAAGAATAAAAAAATTCCTAGGTTTTTCCTTATCCTCCTCTTTGTAACTTTCACCCTTACTTACTGCTGGATGTCATCTCAGCAGAATGAGTCTAATCCTTCATGTACGTGAAGCAGATTTCATATCCAGTCCTCAGAGGTCTTTTTCTCAGGCTTTTTACCCCAGATTTGCTCATCGTCCATATATGACATCATCTCCAGTCCTCTTACCACTCTGCTTATCCTTTATTTTTTTTCTTTCCAGAAACTCTCTGATTCATCACTGCTAGAAGTTGGCGCATAGTACATGATTCAGTGGAATCTAAGATGATGTTGAATCTTTTGCCTTTCAAATCACAGTCTTTGATCATTTAGTTTTTACCTTACTGAAATCCCCAGGTCTTTTTTCTCTTGAACTGCTATATAATTATACCACTTGCCTTCCCACAATCTAAGAGTCATATACTTGATATTTTGATCTTGTCTACAGGATTTTACATTTATCTTTCTTAAGTCTTTCTCAGATCCAGCCCATCTTGTTAATATTTGTTGGACTTAATTCTGTCATCGAACTTTTTCTTCCAACTTTCTTTTCATCTGCAGATTGGATTATGTCACCTATGCATTCATTCAAATTACTGATAATAATATAAACTAGAACAGAGTCAACGATGAGGTCTAAAGGACTTTGCCCTACAGAGTCCTACCTATTACTCCGTTAATTACTAGTTATAAACTTTGCTTCACATTTTTAGAACTTCTTAAAAACAGAAACTTCATTTTAAAAATGTTTGGTTTAAAATGAAATGAACATTATTTTATTAATATTAATTAATTAACCTTATTGATTAATATTAAAATAAAACAAAATATTATTACTTGCTCTTCTGGAAAGCCTTTTGGCATTATGATAAGAAAGTGACTTAAAATGGCATATATTTTGACCCAGAGATCCTAATACTAGGAATATATGCCAAGGAGATCAAAGATAGAAAGAAAAGTTGCAAAATATGCACAGCATTTTTTTTTACATAGCAAAGAATTGTAAACAAAGTAGCTTCCACCATATGAGAATGGTCAAACAAATGACATTGCATGAAAGTAATGAATTATTATGACTGTCTGAGAAATGTGAAATATGAAGAATACAGAGAAACACGTGAAGATAGGAAGTACAAATACGTAGAAGCATGAAAACAATCTCACAATAACAATGGAAAGAGAGAGTTGAGCTCAAAAAAGAGATAAGTGAAGCATTTCCTTGTCATCTTAACTGTATAGGTTGAATACTGTATAGAGTCTAGAAATATATTGGTTAGTTGTTTAAAAATTTGTTTTCCCTCCTTCTTTTTGTATTCTTTGCCCTAAGGACAGCTTTCTGGGTTGGGAAGGTATATTCACTTGGAAATTAAACAAATAACAATATAAATTTTAAAACAATGAAGAGGAAAATAATTTTTATATTGATTTAAAGTTTTTGGAATGGGGATCAAGAATTCCAAATTACCTCACCCTTTGACACATACTGGCACATGCACATGCATATTCAGATATGCATGTATTGTTAAATACATTTGTGAATTTCATTATGTCTCAATCATAAAAGTTTTTCCTGAAGAGTGCAACTATTTCTTCACATGTTATTTTGCAGTTGTTATGATTGAATGAAATCTGTACACCCAAAAGAAGGGGAGATTTTGGTGGGTTGGAAATGGGGAGAATTAGATAAAATGATTTCAGAATTTTGTAGAATCTGTTTTGTTTTTAGAAACAGAAGGCATATTTAAATTTGAATTTAAACTAGAAACAAGAAAAAGCACTGGGCTTCATATCAGATGCACTGGGTCCTGATGTAAGTCCTACTTGTAACGTTTACTGCTGACACTTAAATTGAGAGTCCATTACTTCATTTGTAATACAGGAACAATAATATTTGGGCTCATAGGGTTCTTGAGAGAATAACAGCAATCTTAAATATAATGGCTTAAAATTAATTTTAAAACAGACATGTATAAAGTATTTTAAAGTTTATAAAGTGAAAAAATACATTATCTCCTTTTATCTTCACAATTACCGTATGAAATACAGTTATTATTATCCTTATTTTATAAATGAAGAATGGGGACTTAGAGAGGTCTATGGCAGCTAATAACTGTCGTGGCAGTTTTTTTGACTCCAGGACTCACTTTCTGTCTATGCCACAGTGTTTCTCAAAGGAGATCATGTATGTAAATCACTTTCTGATAATAAAGTGCTGCTATTTTCATTATTTATAATGATGATGATGATGATGATGATAGGAATGTTAATGATGGTTTTCATGGCTCTTGTGTAGGAAATCTGAAATGGATTATTCTTTTTTTTTTGCAAGAGGATGTCATTGCCCACTGGCCTTTTGTTTAGTCAATTTAGATTTTGCTCAAAGCAGAATGAAAATAAATTATTAAAATGCAAATACTGAGAAAGAAGAAAGTTGGTCTTCACATTTATAATTGAAAAATATTTTAGGACAGGTTTATGGTATGTAGCTTCTTTTGCAGAGCATGAAATTTCTTCCCACAGTTTTTTTTTTCTCAGCAGGATTTAGAGAACAATTTAAGGTCCAACATAAATATTAAGGATGCTAACATGCTTTGTCTTTTAAGCTACACACCGTTTAGATGCTGAAAGATAATTATTTATAAAGAAGTATCACTATTAACTTTCCCATTCATCTGTTCCCTTCCTAGTAATTAACAACTGGGTTACATATCAACACCTAAAATAAAGATTTTAGGTTTTTAAAAAAAAATTCTTTTGGTTGGGAGCTCATTTCTCTGACTTCTTTCACTTCCATTGCATTTAAATGAAAGCTAAATTCTAAAATAAGGTAACCAATTCTAGAAAAATTTGTTTGAGATACAGAAAGTTATATAAATATATGTATACAAATTTATATGTAGGTATATGTGACTACATTTTCTTCTTCAAAAATTCAGTGGATCTCTGAGTTCATCAACGTTGGTAGCCTAGTCAGTGCTTCAGAGAGAATGCAAACCACAACTCATTAGTTTTATTTTGGCCTATATCCTCCCATAAATCTTCAATAAAGGATCTACACAATATACTGGAGGTTTTTTCCTAGGTGTAGTCATTATATATCAGAGTAGGACTGGAGTTATCTATCTTTTATCCCTCATTTCTGGTATGTGACCAGCTCACCTTCTTTTCTGTTCATGTATCTTCAGATGTGATCTTTTATACCTTAAAGAAAGACTAGAATTTAAGAATACTTCCAGGGATCAGGTCCAGGTGTGTCTTTAGAAACATCTTGTTCTTATACTTATCTATATATGATATCCTACCCTACTTCCTTCTCTTGCATAATTTTGTGGGTGTGTGTTTGTGTGTGTGTGTGTATGTGTGTGTGTGTCTGTGCACATGTGCGCATGGGCATGCATGCATGTACACCACCTTAATAGAAAGCTGCTGGTGTGCATACATGTAACCTGCTTCCTCCATCCCAAAGTCAGAGGGGAGAGAGAAGAGCTATGCTATTTATAATTGATTTCTTGACATTTGCTATGGGGCTCAAGCCCTATGATTGACACCAAAAACACTGTGCCATAGAATTATTTCCAATGCCTAGCATGTGATCAGCATCTAAAGATATTTCCTAATGACTATGGTTATACATACATGATTTGTCATACAAACCAGTGACCTTTCCTTTCAAATGACTGTTATCTGACACTTCAGGGAAGTGTGGGTAGGGTTAGGGATTGTTAATGTTTTGCCAAGAGTGCAGCAGGTTATGTTGGGGCAAAAAATGTCTTCCTAGGCCATCAACTGATTTCATGCTCTTGCCTTTCTATTTTTTCTTGAGGGTTTTTATTATTTTTTCGATATGTGATAGCATTCAAATAAAAGACAAGTAAAAAATGTAGTGTATTCAGAAGGAAAAGAGAAAGAAGAAAATGCTTCTCAAGTGAGCTTATTGCTTTTTAATTAGTGCCTATGGGAAGAAACGTTACTATAGCAGTTCCATTTCTACCAGTAGGATCTTGAAACATTGATGTGCAAAATCACTCTTACACATACCACCATCTCCTTCCCCAGAGCAGATATAAATAAATAACTAATGGAAAAGTCAGGAAACAGAATCTTTCATCCCTGTTTTGCAATGGCCTCAAAAGGATGGAGAACCAGAGAGAGAGAAGGAAAAAAGATGGAAACAAAATACTTGCTATAACAGCTGTTAAAGTGAATCTATGAAACCTGGGGAGATGCCATCCTGTATAGCAAAAGTTGAAGGCACAGGGAATGTATAGTGGCATATTTCACTTTGTAATGAGGTAGGCAGTCATGCGATAAAATCATTTTCCTTCTCTAGGACACTCTGTTGGATAGTTTTTTCTCCCCATCACATTTAACTGCTCTCAAGTATCAGAATGCTATTCCCACTTTATTGCTATTCTTTCCTATAACCTCCTCAATAAATGGAAATCTTGTAACAATGGAGAAGTTGCCAGCAAACCTTTGGCCCAACATAAAATGGAAGATGGCAAGGGAAAGTTGGTAGAAAGTTTACCTGCAGTTCATCCAGCCTCATGGAAACAATAACAATATATTAATATTGTCATGAAAATTAGTGTAGACTTTCAACCCTGAAATCGATAAAAAAAATCAGGCTGTGGAAATCTGAAAATTGAAAATATGGCTCCCACTCCAATGCAGTATGAGCATTGACAGTCCTTTACACCAGCCTCCCTCAATCCCTAGTCTCCTGGCCTCTTGCCACTTTTTACAGAACAGAAAGTAAAACCCAAGTTTACTAACAGTCTCTCTAACAGTCTGCCTGGAGAATAAAATAGGATATCAAACATTTCAGAATGGGTGTTGATTACATATTTTATGTATAACTTGATTCCTTTGCTTTAGTCAGACTTCTAGAACATGAGCCCCTCTGCATGAAATAATGTCTTCTTTCTGATCACATATCTAACGTAGGCTAAAAGTCATTGTTTTAGATTAGAATACTTTTTTCTACTTTGGCTCATACATGAATGAGTCAGAAGCTCAGAGAGAGAAACCCCTTCCCCTTCCTTTCAGTTCACAAACATATATGCCAAAGAAATCATTTTAACAAGTGAGGGCATAATAATTATCTTAGAAATGTGTAATAGTAATTGGTTTAGCAGGATACTTAGCACTTAGTACTAAGTGGAGGGACAGTACTAAGTGCTAAGTGTGGAAGGTGCAAACTCTGTCCCATTGTTGAGAAGGCATGAACTCCCCTGTTGATGTAGAAGAAGGGGATTGGCTGAGCCCCTGTTGATGTGGAAGAAGGAGGTTGGCTGAGGTGTGTACATAAGCA
>JAQQSV010001837.1:23031-45763 GCA_028646515.1 Pseudochirops corinnae
CATTTCTAAGATAATTATTATGCCCTCACTTGTTAAAATGATTTCTTTGGCATATATGTTTGTGAACTGAAAGGAAGGGGAAGGGGTTTCTCTCTCTGAGCTTCTGACTCATTCATGTATGAGCCAAAGTAGAAAAAAGTATTCTAATCTAAAACAATGACTTTTAGCCTACGTTAGATATGTGATCAGAAAGAAGACATTATTTCATGCAGAGGGGCTCATGTTCTAGAAGTCTGACTAAAGCAAAGGAATCAAGTTATACATAAAATATGTAATCAACACCCATTCTGAAATGTTTGATATCCTATTTTATTCTCCAGGCAGACTGTTAGAGAGACTGTTAGTAAACTTGGGTTTTACTTTCTGTTCTGTAAAAAGTGGCAAGAGGCCAGGAGACTAGGGATTGAGGGAGGCTGGTGTAAAGGACTGTCAATGCTCATACTGCATTGGAGTGGGAGCCATATTTTCAATTTTCAGATTTCCACAGCCTGATTTTTTTTATCGATTTCAGGGTTGAAAGTCTACACTAATTTTCATGACAATATTAATATATTGTTATTGTTTCCATGAGGCTGGATGAACTGCAGGTAAACTTTCTACCAACTTTCCCTTGCCATCTTCCATTTTATGTTGGGCCAAAGGTTTGCTGGCAACTTCTCCATTGTTACAAGATTTCCATTTATTGAGGAGGTTATAGGAAAGAATAGCAATAAAGTGGGAATAGCATTCTGATACTTGAGAGCAGTTAAATGTGATGGGGAGAAAAAACTATCCAACAGAGTGTCCTAGAGAAGGAAAATGATTTTATCGCATGACTGCCTACCTCATTACAAAGTGAAATATGCCACTATACATTCCCTGTGCCTTCAACTTTTGCTATACAGGATGGCATCTCCCCAGGTTTCATAGATTCACTTTAACAGCTGTTATAGCAAGTATTTTGTTTCCATCTTTTTTCCTTCTCTCTCTCTGGTTCTCCATCCTTTTGAGGCCATTGCAAAACAGGGATGAAAGATTCTGTTTCCTGACTTTTCCATTAGTTATTTATTTATATCTGCTCTGGGGAAGGAGATGGTGGTATGTGTAAGAGTGATTTTGCACATCAATGTTTCAAGATCCTACTGGTAGAAATGGAACTGCTATAGTAACGTTTCTTCCCATAGGCACTAATTAAAAAGCAATAAGCTCACTTGAGAAGCATTTTCTTCTTTCTCTTTTCCTTCTGAATACACTACATTTTTTACTTGTCTTTTATTTGAATGCTATCACATATCGAAAAAATAATAAAAACCCTCAAGAAAAAATAGAAAGGCAAGAGCATGAAATCAGTTGATGGCCTAGGAAGACATTTTTTGCCCCAACATAACCTGCTGCACTCTTGGCAAAACATTAACAATCCCTAACCCTACCCACACTTCCCTGAAGTGTCAGATAACAGTCATTTGAAAGGAAAGGTCACTGGTTTGTATGACAAATCATGTATGTATAACCATAGTCATTAGGAAATATCTTTAGATGCTGATCACATGCTAGGCATTGGAAATAATTCTATGGCACAGTGTTTTTGGTGTCAATCATAGGGCTTGAGCCCCATAGCAAATGTCAAGAAATCAATTATAAATAGCATAGCTCTTCTCTCTCCCCTCTGACTTTGGGATGGAGGAAGCAGGTTACATGTATGCACACCAGCAGCTTTCTATTAAGGTGGTGTACATGCATGCATGCCCATGCGCACATGTGCACAGACACACACACACATACACACACACACACAAACACACACCCACAAAATTATGCAAGAGAAGGAAGTAGGGTAGGATATCATATATAGATAAGTATAAGAACAAGATGTTTCTAAAGACACACCTGGACCTGATCCCTGGAAGTATTCTTAAATTCTAGTCTTTCTTTAAGGTATAAAAGATCACATCTGAAGATACATGAACAGAAAAGAAGGTGAGCTGGTCACATACCAGAAATGAGGGATAAAAGATAGATAACTCCAGTCCTACTCTGATATATAATGACTACACCTAGGAAAAAACCTCCAGTATATTGTGTAGATCCTTTATTGAAGATTTATGGGAGGATATAGGCCAAAATAAAACTAATGAGTTGTGGTTTGCATTCTCTCTGAAGCACTGACTAGGCTACCAACGTTGATGAACTCAGAGATCCACTGAATTTTTGAAGAAGAAAATGTAGTCACATATACCTACATATAAATTTGTATACATATATTTATATAACTTTCTGTATCTCAAACAAATTTTTCTAGAATTGGTTACCTTATTTTAGAATTTAGCTTTCATTTAAATGCAATGGAAGTGAAAGAAGTCAGAGAAATGAGCTCCCAACCAAAAGAATTTTTTTTTAAAAACCTAAAATCTTTATTTTAGGTGTTGATATGTAACCCAGTTGTTAATTACTAGGAAGGGAACAGATGAATGGGAAAGTTAATAGTGATACTTCTTTATAAATAATTATCTTTCAGCATCTAAACGGTGTGTAGCTTAAAAGACAAAGCATGTTAGCATCCTTAATATTTATGTTGGACCTTAAATTGTTCTCTAAATCCTGCTGAGAAAAAAAAAACTGTGGGAAGAAATTTCATGCTCTGCAAAAGAAGCTACATACCATAAACCTGTCCTAAAATATTTTTCAATTATAAATGTGAAGACCAACTTTCTTCTTTCTCAGTATTTGCATTTTAATAATTTATTTTCATTCTGCTTTGAGCAAAATCTAAATTGACTAAACAAAAGGCCAGTGGGCAATGACATCCTCTTGCAAAAAAAAAAGAATAATCCATTTCAGATTTCCTACACAAGAGCCATGAAAACCATCATTAACATTCCTATCATCATCATCATCATCATCATTATAAATAATGAAAATAGCAGCACTTTATTATCAGAAAGTGATTTACATACATGATCTCCTTTGAGAAACACTGTGGCATAGACAGAAAGTGAGTCCTGGAGTCAAAAAAACTGCCACGACAGTTATTAGCTGCCATAGACCTCTCTAAGTCCCCATTCTTCATTTATAAAATAAGGATAATAATAACTGTATTTCATACGGTAATTGTGAAGATAAAAGGAGATAATGTATTTTTTCACTTTATAAACTTTAAAATACTTTATACATGTCTGTTTTAAAATTAATTTTAAGCCATTATATTTAAGATTGCTGTTATTCTCTCAAGAACCCTATGAGCCCAAATATTATTGTTCCTGTATTACAAATGAAGTAATGGACTCTCAATTTAAGTGTCAGCAGTAAACGTTACAAGTAGGACTTACATCAGGACCCAGTGCATCTGATATGAAGCCCAGTGCTTTTTCTTGTTTCTAGTTTAAATTCAAATTTAAATATGCCTTCTGTTTCTAAAAACAAAACAGATTCTACAAAATTCTGAAATCATTTTATCTAATTCTCCCCATTTCCAACCCACCAAAATCTCCCCTTCTTTTGGGTGTACAGATTTCATTCAATCATAACAACTGCAAAATAACATGTGAAGAAATAGTTGCACTCTTCAGGAAAAACTTTTATGATTGAGACATAATGAAATTCACAAATGTATTTAACAATACATGCATATCTGAATATGCATGTGCATGTGCCAGTATGTGTCAAAGGGTGAGGTAATTTGGAATTCTTGATCCCCATTCCAAAAACTTTAAATCAATATAAAAATTATTTTCCTCTTCATTGTTTTAAAATTTATATTGTTATTTGTTTAATTTCCAAGTGAATATACCTTCCCAACCCAGAAAGCTGTCCTTAGGGCAAAGAATACAAAAAGAAGGAGGGAAAACAAATTTTTAAACAACTAACCAATATATTTCTAGACTCTATACAGTATTCAACCTATACAGTTAAGATGACAAGGAAATGCTTCACTTATCTCTTTTTTGAGCTCAACTCTCTCTTTCCATTGTTATTGTGAGATTGTTTTCATGCTTCTACGTATTTGTACTTCCTATCTTCACGTGTTTCTCTGTATTCTTCATATTTCACATTTCTCAGACAGTCATAATAATTCATTACTTTCATGCAATGTCATTTGTTTGACCATTCTCATATGGTGGAAGCTACTTTGTTTACAATTCTTTGCTATGTAAAAAAAAATGCTGTGCATATTTTGCAACTTTTCTTTCTATCTTTGATCTCCTTGGCATATATTCCTAGTATTAGGATCTCTGGGTCAAAATATATGCCATTTTAAGTCACTTTCTTATCATAATGCCAAAAGGCTTTCCAGAAGAGCAAGTAATAATATTTTGTTTTATTTTAATATTAATCAATAAGGTTAATTAATTAATATTAATAAAATAATGTTCATTTCATTTTAAACCAAACATTTTTAAAATGAAGTTTCTGTTTTTAAGAAGTTCTAAAAATGTGAAGCAAAGTTTATAACTAGTAATTAACGGAGTAATAGGTAGGACTCTGTAGGGCAAAGTCCTTTAGACCTCATCGTTGACTCTGTTCTAGTTTATATTATTATCAGTAATTTGAATGAATGCATAGGTGACATAATCCAATCTGCAGATGAAAAGAAAGTTGGAAGAAAAAGTTCGATGACAGAATTAAGTCCAACAAATATTAACAAGATGGGCTGGATCTGAGAAAGACTTAAGAAAGATAAATGTAAAATCCTGTAGACAAGATCAAAATATCAAGTATATGACTCTTAGATTGTGGGAAGGCAAGTGGTATAATTATATAGCAGTTCAAGAGAAAAAAGACCTGGGGATTTCAGTAAGGTAAAAACTAAATGATCAAAGACTGTGATTTGAAAGGCAAAAGATTCAACATCATCTTAGATTCCACTGAATCATGTACTATGCGCCAACTTCTAGCAGTGATGAATCAGAGAGTTTCTGGAAAGAAAAAAAATAAAGGATAAGCAGAGTGGTAAGAGGACTGGAGATGATGTCATATATGGACGATGAGCAAATCTGGGGTAAAAAGCCTGAGAAAAAGACCTCTGAGGACTGGATATGAAATCTGCTTCACGTACATGAAGGATTAGACTCATTCTGCTGAGATGACATCCAGCAGTAAGTAAGGGTGAAAGTTACAAAGAGGAGGATAAGGAAAAACCTAGGAATTTTTTTATTCTTAGTCCTATGACACAACTTTATAAGCCTAATACATGGTGGGTGCTTAATGAACATTATTATTATTATCATATACCTCTAGCAATTATTAGTGTTCTTATATAGAATTACATATAAAATATTTATTTTATCTAAATATGTTGTATATTATAAATGTGCTATAAATATACATATATAATGAATATTATATCCTATATCATACATAATATTATCATCTTGTATACTTATATATTTATACATTATATATAATCATAATTTATATAACTATATTTTATATAATTACATAATATAATGTTATATTTTTCTGTAATCACACAAAATACATATATATATAATAGCAACAACAACAATAATTAGAGCTTTAAGGTTAATAAAATATTTTACATATAGCATCTCATTTGATATTCACAAAAGCCTTTGGAGATAAGTGGTATTATTATTCCTATTTTATAGATGAAAAAATTGAGGCTGTGAGAAGTTTGCCCAGGGTTACTCTGCTAGCAAATTCCTAAACATAGGATTTGAACTCAGATTTTCCTGACTTTAGGTGCTCCAGGGCTTTCCATCTGTTGTACCACATAGGTATCTTATTGAAATATATTGAACTGACAAAGTTTATTAGCCCTTGCTATTCCACACATTCACTGCATAGTCTTGAATCATCAAAATTCTCTGGGATATAGTTTCCTCATCTATAAAGCCATGGAATTGAAGAATTAGAAAAAATAATAAAATTCATCTGGAAGACAAAAATGTCAAGAATTTCAAGGGAATCAATGCAAAAAAAAGGGGGGGGAGTGGGAAAGGAATGTGGCCTAGCAGTACTAGAAAGCAAACTGTATTACGAAGCAGTGATCATCAAAACAATCTGGTACTGGCTAAGAAATAAGAGTGATGGATCAGGGGAATAGATTAGGTACATACTATATAGTAGTAAATGACAATAGTGAACTAGTGTTTGATAAATGCAAAGATCCAAGCTTTCAGGACAAGAACTCACTATTTCACAAAAAGTGCTGAGAAAATTAAAAAGTAGTTTGGTAGAAACTAGTATAGACCAACACCTCACACCACGTACTAAAATAAGATCAAAATGGGCACATGATTTACACATAAAGCAGAATAATATAAGCAAATCAGGAGAGTATGGGGAATAGCTTATTTGTGAAATATAAGTTTAAGTGAAGAATTTATAACCAAACAAGTAACAGAGAGCATTACAATATTGAAAATGTATAATTTTCATTATGTTATATTAAAAAGGTTTTGCACAAACAAAATTGATGCAGCCAAGATTATAAAGAAACTAGAAAATGGGGGATGGAGGGAAATTTTTTACATCAAGTTTCTCTGATAAATCCCTTGTTTCTGAAATATATAGAGAATTGAGTCAAATGTATAAGAACGCAAAGTTATGCACTAATTGATAAACGGTCAAAGAATCCAAACAGGCAGCTTACAGATATAGAAATCAAAGCTATCTATAATCATATGAAAAAATGCTCTAAATCACTAATTATTAGAAAAATGTAAATTAAAACAACTTTGAGGTACCATTTCATACCTATCAGTTTGGCTACTATTACAGGAAAGGAAAATGACAAATGTTAGAGAAAATTGGGACACTAATGAACTGTTGGTAGAGTTGGGTAGTAATCCAACCATTCTGGAGGGCAATTTGGAACTATGGCCAGAGGGCTATAGAACTTTTCATACCCTTTGATCCAGGAATATTACTAGGTGTATATCATGAGGAAATTAAAAAAAAAAAAAGAAAAGAAAAAAGACCTATATGCACAAAAATATTTAGAGTAGCTCTTTTTTTTTTTGTGGTGGTAAAGAATCAGAAATTGAGGGCATGTCCCTCAACTGGGGAATGGCTGAACAAGTTATGACATATAATTTAGATGGGATACTATTGTGTTATAAGAAATAATGAGCAGGTGTTTTCAGAAAAACCTAGAAAGACTTATATGAGCTTATGAAAAATTAAGTGAGGAGAAATAGGAGAACATTGTGTATAGTAATAGTAATATCGTAGGATGATCAACTGTGAATGACTTAGCTCTTCTCAGTAATAAAAAGATCCAAGACATTTCCAAAGGACTCATGATGAAAAATGCTATCCACCTCCAGAGAAAGAACCGATGGAGCCTGAATGCAGATCAAAGCATACTATTTTTTACTTTTCTTTTTCCATGAACTTTATTTTGTTTGAGTCTTCTTTCACAACATGACTAATATGATAATGTTTTGCATGACTGTACATGTATAACATATCAAATTGCTTGCTATTTCAGTGGGTTGAAGAGGGAGAAAAAGAGGGAGAGTATTTAGAACTCAAATTAGGAAACAAAAACAAATGTTAAAAATTATTTTTTCATGTAATTGGAAAAAATGCAAAGTAAAAAAAGAAGGAAACTCCCTCAGAGTCCATTTAACCCAATCCAGGACTGAATCAGAATA
Organism: Pseudochirops corinnae; assembly: GCA_028646515.1. Taxonomy (NCBI): domain Eukaryota; kingdom Metazoa; phylum Chordata; class Mammalia; order Diprotodontia; family Pseudocheiridae; genus Pseudochirops; species Pseudochirops corinnae. The sequence continues at coordinate 30,630 of JAQQSV010001837.1, forward strand.
ATTTCTACGACATATCTGACAAGTCATCATTCAGCTCTTGTTTGAAGAGCAACTCTAAGAAGGAACTATGATCCTGTAAAGCATACCCTAATACTTTGGTGCAGTATTAGTCTTTAGGAAGGTTACTCTTACTGTATTTTAACAAGGTTAAACTTGACTCTTAAAATTTCTAAACTTTGTTCCTAGTTCTGTCCTCTGTGACCAAGCAAAGCCAAGTCTAATTTCTGTTCTAGGAGGTTATTCTCCCCCTAAAACCTCTACTTAAATCTTATCTTCTCTAAGCTGTAATATTTCTTTCAACTGATCCTCATATGATATGAACTTCACTATCCTTTCAGAAGGCACAATGGATAAAGTGCCCAATTTGCTTCAAGTAAGACTCAAGTTCAAATTCAACCAATAATTACCAGCTATGGGAACCTAGACAAGTTAATCTTTTTTCTGCCTCAGTTGCCTCAAATGTACAATGGGAATCATAACAGCAACTATCTCACTTGGATTACTGTGAGGATCAAAGAGATTATATTTGTAAAGTACTTAGCACAGTGCCTGGCATATAACAGGTACTTAATAAATGTAATTTTCTTTCCTTATTCCCTTCTCCTTCTTGGCTTCTTCTGGATATTCTCCACAGTTTATCAGAGGTCTTTTTAAGTGTGGTACCCAGACCACAAGTCAGAGAAAACTGGGCTATCACAACCCTAATCCTAGACATCAGTCATCTCTTTAAGCAGACTAAACATACATTAGTTGTTTGGTTTTTTGCTGCCACATTATACTGTTGATTCAGAATGAACTTCCTCCTCCCCAGATCTTTTTCAGATAATCTACTACGTAGTCATGTTTCACTCTTCTTGTCCAAGGTATAACTAGCTTGGAACAAACAAATCAGTGACTCAATATCTATGAAGCATGCTTCCTTGCCATGATGACTGTCATCCTTATAATTGAGAATATTAGTTAGCCTTGACTGTCATATGAAGTATAACCAGATCTGGTATAACTGTGGGATAGATGATAAATTCTTTGACCCTGTGGGAGTTGGGGAGGAAGAATAGGTCCTCCAAAAGATGTTATTGCCATGGTGCCTCTCTTTGGGGACCACTCTCTCCTCATCATCACCAATGGGGGTGAGGGCTGAACTGCTCTGTTAGAAAACCATTTCCAACCCAAATGCCTCTGAACACAGCTATAATGTATAAACTATGTAAAGACGCAAACATGGGTTGGCATAATTCCTTTGCTACTCAATGTCTGCTCTTATGGATCTACTGGGACAACTAATAGAACTATGGTTCCTCATTATACCCTTTGATTGATAACTCCTTTTATGTACAGGCATCTTTTCATGCATAAACTAACCCCTCTCATCACTCAGCAATAAACTAATACCAGAAAACCCCAAAAAAATCAGAAACAGACATAAAGCATATACTAAAAATACAAACAGAGCCATTTTCTTGGTTCTACATATGGAATGACTTCTATCAACATCAATAGGTTAAAGCTATCATCTAGTTTATCCCTATGTGGTCTCAGCCCAATCCTCAGGTTCTATAACTAACTGAAAATGCTCTCCTAAACTGCATAAAAGCAGATAGCAGCACTGTTTAGTAAGAAAGATACATATGAGGAACCATTTAAAAAAAAAAAAAACAACTTTATTTTTGCCCCAACTACTTATAAAAACTTTTTTTTGACATTCACTTTTTAAAAAGTTTTCAGTTCCAAATTCTAGCCCCACTTCCCTTCCTTCCCTCCTCCTTGAGATGATAAGCAATCTGATATAACTAATACAGGTTCAATCATATAAAACATTTTCATATTGGTCATTTTGTGCAAGAAGACCAAAGGACCACTTTTTCAAAAGCAAGCCACTTAGTATGTTTAATCAATCTTTCAACCTCACAGGTACCAAACAAGCTAGAATTCACTTTCATGGAATCTTGTCCAAAGGACTAAAGATTTGTATCCATGATTAGAAGATAGCAAGTGTCATCATTCAGGTATTATACTCTCTCATTTTCCTATAGCAAAGTCATTCTTTCATCACCTGTTGTCATCTTCTGTGCAATGTACCACCACCAACCTGCCCTAGATCTTAAGGACAATATGACCTGGTTTCCATCATGGAACTTCACCTGTCATTTCTTACTGGGTATTCTATTGGAATAGTTGGTGGTAACTAGAAATAATGGCATGAATACAGTCTATTTCCTGTGTTTTTGAAACATCCACAGGAGACTGTAGCATCTACACGTCCAGGAAACTATCAAACACCATGTTTAGAACAAAGCCCTTCTCAAATCCTGGTAGAGAAAGAAAAAGAACCCAGGCCATCTAATCCTTGAAGTACAGGGAAATGCCAAAAGATGAACTTGTGTGACTTGGCACTATACATCTCAAGCCCAATAGGTCAGTCTATCATTGGGAATGCTCCTCTCTTTGCTTCTTCCACCTAGATCGAGATCTCAGAAAGCAATTCAAAAAGTCTCCTATGTTAATTATGTGGACATAACAGGAAGGAATAAAATAGATGGTTGTAGTAAGACAGATGAGAGCTGATTGTATAATCATAAACAAAGACCATTAATTAATAGATAAAAATCAACTTGCGGGTAGACCACTAGTGAAGTAACAAAAAGATCTGTCTAGTATTTTATAAAGTTCTTCCCCTTGGTAAAAGACAAATCATGTGCTTATCCAATTTTTAAAAGATAGAAAGGACAGAGTCATAGTTTGTAAGACTGAAGCCACATCTGAACTCAGGTATTCCTCACTCCAGGTTCAACATACCATGTGTTTCACCAACTAGCTGTCTACATAATAGAGTCAACAAAGAAAATTTCATGGAGTTAAATATACTGCCCTCCAACAGTAAAGTCCTACTTTGGTAAATAATTACAATATGAGAGTGACCTTGCATTCTGAAGCCAATGAAAAAAAAAAGAACACAGGTTTAGGCAACAAGTCTTTCAATACAAGTCCAGTGATCAATAAATTAGATCTGCTAGCCAAGGACAATGCTAGCTATGTATGGCTTATTCAGTAAGTCGGCCACTAAGTGATTAATTATTTGATCATGAAGCCAAGAAAATTACAAATTGGTCCCTCATTCCCATGCTCTTTTCCATTTCTGTGACAATGACAGATGGTTAAAAATGGGAGAGAGGACCGAAAAGTGACATAGCAGAGAATAGACTGGGGGGGGTGGGGGGACACAATGGGATGGCTGTTTTGGGGTGGTGGGTGGGGGAAAGAGGGGGAGAAAGTATGTAAATCAAAATCTTGTGGAAATGAATAATGCAAACTATAATAAAATTTAATTTAAATTAAAAAAATGGGAGAGAGGAATCTAATAAATAGGTATTTTTAGTCTGTCTTTAAGTATTAACTTATTATCCAATGACCAATATAGTTAATATACTAGAGTAGCTGAATCATATGAATGTTTCCATTCTCACTATAAATGAAATCAAATGATATAAGGAAATCAGACCTAAACGAATGCATGGCCCCCAGATTTTGCACAAGGAGGCAAGGAAAGGAGTTAAGGGATATCGTTTCCCATAAATCCAAAGGCAAAAGGAAAGATCAATCTAGGAGACAATTTGGCCATCTCACTTTATGCTGCTCATATCAAACAGAAGTAAAAAAGAACACCATGAAAATAATTTCATCTTGCACAAACATTTGTTACAGAGGATAAGCAGGTAGTGACATTCTGGGAAGAACTTGATAAAATTTAGTAAATTAAATGAACATATATGAAATTTCAATGAAAAAATGGGCACAAGGGAGACTGGTAAAAATATGTTTGAAGATATGCTTCAGCAATAAGAATTGCAAGAGAAAATAGGCTTGTTATAGACTCCGCAGGCATCTCAAGTCTATATATCATGAATATATAGTCTTCAAAGAATGAATGAGAATATACTGACTGTGGTGAATAACAAATAGTATTACAAAAACTTAAATTGATTATATTTTCAAGAAAATAAAAACAATTCATTATTAACATGGAAATCATTCCCAGACTAGCTTTCTGTGTCCAATCAGATCATCTTGTTAGAGTAAAGGTCAAAATCAATACCAAACTAAAGGAATATATTTAAAAAAAAATAATACATTCATTTTAAACAACTCAAATACGAACTATTTTTTTTAAAAAAGTACTGATGACAAACAGCACAAAACAAGAAATTCACATACAACCTTCTTGAAACTAAAGCCCATCTTTTTATGCTGATACTCTTCAAGTGATCAAGACATTGAGGGGATTTTGACTGAGTGGCAGAATGGAATAGCTAATTGATGCATTGTTGAAAACTGTAGTCTTCTGCTTTGGTATTGATTTTGATCTTTGCTCTAACAACGTGGTCTGACTAGATACAGAAAGCATTCCATGATGCATAAGGAACAGCCAGAGCAAAGGTACCAAGACAGGAGATGAAGTGAGTGTGAGGAACACTGAGTAAGACATCATTTGGGAGAATAATTTGTAAATAAGACTGAAAAGGCTAGAAATGAAAAGGTTTTGAAGAGCTTTAAATGTCAAATAGAGGAGTCTCTCTGTGACCCTGGAGATAAGAGGGAGCCACTGGGAGTTTAACAAGTAGGGAAGTGGAACGATCAAATCCTCATTTTAGCAGCTGTAAGAAGGCTTGGTTGAAGCAGAATAAAGCTAGAAGACAAATTAGGAGGATACTACAATAGTCCAGCCAAACTGTGATAGGTACGTGAGGTGGTAGGTGTAGAGAAAAGGGGGCCTATCTGAGAGATGTTATTAAGATAAAAATGACAAGATTTTATAACTAAGAGGATTTGTGGGATAAGTAGTAGTGAGGCATTCAGGTCACAATACTTAATGACAGGAATAATGGCAGTGCCCTCAATAGTAACAGAAAAGTATGAAATACAGGTGGGTTTGGGGAGAAATATTGTTGTTTGCTGTTCCTCCTTCATTTTCAAAAAGGACCAATGCCATCACAGGGTGATGTCTTAACTTACCTGTGAATTAGATTTAAGAGAGGCAGAAATGTGCCACCATAAGCCTCATTCTCTCTTCCGGAGTCATCAAAGTCCAGCAAAACAAAAGTCAAGACAACTGACTATGGCCCAGGACATAGCAGATGATGGCAACTTCAATGTCTCAACAAGCCCTAATAATGAGTTATTCTTTGGACATGTTAAATCTGAGGTGCCACTTCAAAATACATGAGGCAGTGAGATACTAGGGCTAGATATAAAAATTTGAGATATATCTTTGTAGAGTTGATAACTGAATCTATGGCAGCTGATGAAGTCACCAAATAAGAATGTAGGGAAAAAAGAAGCAGGCCCAGACTAGAGTTCAGTGGCACTTAGTGGGTATAGGATGATGATTCAGCATGAACAGCCAGTTAGGAGGAGGACCAAGAGAGAGCAGTGTCATGAAAACCCTGGAAGGAGAGACAGAGAGACAGAAAGAGATAGACACACGTATATATCTCTATCTATCTATCTACGTGTATATACATATATATGTACATATACATATATACACACACATGCATACATACATATATACATACATGTACACATATGTTAATTAAGCGCTTACTACGTACCCAGGAAGCGTGCTAAGTGCTAAGGATACAAAAAAGAGAAAACAAGGTAGACTATTCTCACAGAGCTTATATTCTAAAAAACAAAGACAAAGCATAAAGGAGATCTAGAAAGAGGTAAGAAAGCTGAGGGGGGCATAACAGGTTAGAGAAAGTGGATAGCAAGAAGCTGGTATGAAAGCAAAGCTGTTGTGGGACTACAGAAGGTTGGAAGATGTGCTGGAACAGGATACAGAGCAAGGTAAGTGGGTGTTTTCATAATATGGAGCTTGGAGGCACAGATGAGCCAATCACTGAGTCAGCCTCAGGGTAGAGTTATCTCCAGAGGACCAAAGAGAAAGAAGTATCCAGAAGAGGATGGTCCATAGTACCAAAGGCTTCAGAAAGGATGAAGATTAAGAAAAAGCCACTGATATGACAATTAGGAGATCATTAAGTGATTTTGGAGAGTAGTTTCAGTTGAATGGAGACCAGATAGCAGAGGACAGAAAAGAATAATGTGAGAGGAAGTAAAGATACTAAGAACAGATAGTTTTCTCAAGGAGTTTGGCTGAAAAGGAGAGCAGAGATATAGGATGATAGCTCCTGAGAACAACAGGATGTATTTATTACCTTTCTTTTAAGGTTGGGTAAGAATGGGTATTTTTTTAGGCATCAGAGAAAAGGCCAGAATATAGAGGAAAAAAAAATATCAGAAAGATATAAGAAGAAGTAGTGGGGGTATTCCACTGGAGAAGATGGGAAAGAATAGAACAAGTGAACATCATGTATTAAAATTGTAGCTCACTGAAAACAAAATGGAGGTTCATATGGGTGGTATAAATAAGGCGTAGCATATTTACAATGATTTGTATATATGAAACATCATAAACGCTATCATCTAGGAGATGTAGGGCGAAGAAAGGGATTTGGTCAGTCATGTGGTAAAAGCAAAGGATTTATCCACATAATGTAATAACAAACCACACAGCAGGAAGACTCCCTATGGAGGAATTATGGGAGGATATATAGAAGAGACACTCAAGATGAAAAGTCATGGATAAATTGCAATCTGTACTCACTGCACATCAAGGAGATGAAGAGCCCCTTTAAAAAATTGGGTAGATTTAATAATAAAAATGGCTGAAACTTATACAGGACCCTTAAGGTTTCCAAAGAATTTTATATATTTCACTTGATCCTTACAACTACCTGGCAATGCAAGCATGACAGGAATTATTATACCTGTTTTACAGATACAGAAACTGATGACCAGCAAAGCTGTGACTTGTTAATGGTGACATAATTAGTAAGCATCTGAGGGAGATTTTTTAATCCAACTGTCTCTTGTCTCAAAGTCCAGTAATTTGGGGGTTCTTCCTATTCTGGTACAAAAAAACTTCTACTTCAAAGTACAAAATAGGAACGTCACGTGTATTCAGCATTTGATCTGAAAGAAATCTGGAGGGCTTTTCTGGACTGTAAACTCAATATGAATCATTGATTTGATATAGCTACCCAACAAAACTAATTCAATCCCATATACCAGAGAAGCATAGTTTCTAGAAGGAGAATATTCAACCTTCCTATACATTTATATAATGATTTAAGTTTTGCCAAGCACTTTACAAATAATCACCGCATTTTATCCTCACTATAGGCATGGGAAGTGGGTGTTATTATCATTTCCATTTTAGAAATGAAGAAATGGAGGCAGACAAAAGTGAAGTGATTTGTTCAGGATCACACAACTAGTAAGGGTCTGAGGCTAGACTTAAATTAGGTCTTTCATTCAACATGCTCTTTCCTACCTATTTGTCTCTAATATCTGGAGTAGTATACTCGTCTGGGGGTGTATAGTTAATGATACTTGCAGCTGCTGTGGGGGACCAATAACACCAGCATACAGAAGGGCTGCTAGTACAGCTAGCTTTTCTAAAGAAAAGTCAGCTTCAGAAGGATCAATAATCTTATTTTAATTACACACACAGTGACTCAGTGCCTAATTGGCTTAGTACCAAAAGGTGTGAAAGCCTTCCCACAAGCAAGCCTTCCTATAAACAAGCTTCCCCTTAGGCAAGTTCCTCTCCCAAAGGGCTCTATGTGACTCAGGACGTGTCACAGCTACGAACCAGGCCAGAGCTCAAAGCAGCAAGACATGGGTGATTAAAATACCTGTGTACCTTTAGACCTGGGAACACAGCTCCTGTTCCAAGGAAATAAAGGGACATATGTAGTCACATAGGCCTACTAATGGATGGGAAAGATCTTATATTCCATTAACCCTACAGAGCGTAGTGTTTCAGGAAGGATATTATGAAGACTTCAGATTGAAGGGAACTTGCATAGTATTTTGTCTAAAATCCCCCATTTTACAGTTGAAGAAAATAATGCCCAGGGAGGGATTCGTCCATAGTCACAATGGTGGTAAGTCACAGTGGTGGTATTTGAACACAGATTCTATCATTCCAGGTTCAGTACCTTTCCCCTACACCATGATGCCAGTAGTGCTCAGTGGAATGCCAGAAAGATAATTCAATGGAGAGGACATGGGAAGACAATATAAATGCCCCCATGTTGGTACTGCCTTTCTATGAACAGCATCTCACCAAGTCACATCAAGAACTGGAGGAGTTGTTAGGGGGAAGATCCAAGGTAACATCAGTAACACTGAGTCAGAAGGCATGCAGCTTTATGGAATATTGCCACAGGAAGAGAGGAGCCATCATTTTTGCCAAAACTCTTCTCTCTTCTAAGTCCCTGCCTAGCTCTTAAAATTCTGCCTTTATAACATTTTGCTTAATTTCTGTGATCTCAACTTAAAGTACATCCTCCTTTACCAGATGAACACAGGAAAAGGGATAATCAGCATATGTTAAGGTTGCATCTTTGCCTCAAGTAAGTCCATAAAGCTGAATTTACAACCATTCTAGGTATGATAATCAATATGTGGAAGGAGCAAAACTCTGAAGCTCACACATTTTCATTCTGTTAAAAAATACAATCACCAACCTTTTACGGAGGATACAATTTCTAAGGATGAGGGGGAGGATGGTTTGTGGAAAGGGGTTGGAAAATGTCTCTTCAAAGTAAAGCGTAAGGCAGGAAAGAAGGAAACAAGTATTTATTAAGCCTTTTTTATATGCCAGGCACCGTACTAAGATCCTTGCAATAATCCTGTGAGTTCAGTGTTATTATAAAACTCAATTTACAGTTGAAGAAACTGAAGCAGGAAAAGGCTAAATGACTTGGCTAGGATCACATAGAAAGTAAGTGTCTGAATTCAGATATCATGATTCCAGACCCATCACTCTACCCATTATGCCATCTAGAGGTGCCATATATATCAACAAGTTTAACCAAAAGAAAGTATAGGACCTAGGCAATAATGACCCATTTCCAATTCTTGAGCTGAAATTTTGTCTAATAGTGTTTAACCTGACATACCAGTTGATATAAGAAAAACCCACCATGCCTTAAGATATTTACCTATAAAAGGACTGGAAAATTAAAGTCAAGATTATCAAAGTGCTATGCCCCAAACAGGCATTTGTTACAGGTTTGTTGCATTTAAAAAAAGACTAAAAGAATGGTCAGTAACAATTTCTATCTGAGGGCTATGCATACACACATGAACTCATTTGGAAAAACAAATACCTGATTGACTTCCATTAAATATCTATTTAATAATTAGTTACTAGCCAATTATTTTTAAATAACATTTTCTGATGGAATTAAATTGACTTTTTTCAAACCAGTTTATATGTACACACAGCCTAGCTACAGGAAGGTCCCCAATTTGTAGTGCCTAGAACAAATATTATTAATATCAATTAACTTTTTGACATAACTGCCTTGCTCTAAGAAAACGACTAATTTATCTTTAACATTCTGATTTTCAGGAAATAGAATAATGATTTTTGTGGGCTGCAAATAAGAAACACAGAAGGACTTTTTTTTCCTTCTTTCTGCCCAAGCTTCTGTGGCAATGGGGGTCAATATGGCAATAACTAAAGGCTCCAACATCAAGCACAAAGAGCAGAGGGCAAACTCAGGCTCTCTCGCGCTCTCTCTGTCTCTCTCTCTCTCATAATTATTTCTGAGCACCATCTATAGCCCAGGTTACTCCATTGTTTCCTTTTAAAGAAAAAGGAAACCTTATGGAATTCTATTAGCATACTCCTTTTATTGCTTTGGGACTTTGTAAACAAGTTTTTAGCACTATATAATAAAATTTTCCAAGAGGCCAATAGGATCTGATAGTAAATATATGACCATTTGTGCTGTGATCGAGGGACCCTGAAAGGTTAAACACTGCCTTTTTATTAAAACATTAAAATTTGGCACCAAGGCCCCATTTCACAATCTCAACCCTACAATCCACATAATAGGAACTCAGCACTTTCTGAAGATGGGATATACATCCACATTCTTTTTCATAAGGATGGTTGTCTAGAAAGGGTAAAAATATGTCTAACTGACTGGAATGGCAGAATGATCATGGATATAGAGGAAAGGGTAGGTTTGAGTTCATAATTTCCAAACAAATTAAGGAGGAAGGAAGGAAATAAGGAAGGAATGAAGGAAAAAGAGATATGTCATAAACAGGACATAGAATAACCAGAAACTTACACTGATCTGGAAAGATGCTAATAACAGGCATCAATGATGACCACATTATTCAGCAATTGGATACTTTGGCAGAAGCAATATAATTATCTATTCTATGTTGGCTAAGCTGATCCTTTCAGGATGCATGGAGGTTATTTTTCTTGCCTTCTTCCTAAGGTATAAAGGACTCATTCCAGGAAGAGTTAAAGTTGGAAATTTCACATTCCCAACTTTTGTTGCCTATAGAAAAAAAACTTTTTTCCTGGCTTTTTTCTCTGGTGATTGTCTTGTAGTATTCTATAGTAGTGTCTAAGTAGTATTCTAATAATCTTGGATCCTTGTAGCAGGACTGCAAAGATTACTTGTAGAAGGTAGTATCTGAAAAAAAAAAAAAAAGAAAGCCAGGGAAGCCAGGAGAAAGAAAGAGACTTCATTCCAGATTTTGATTCAATGTTAGGAAAATTTTGCTAAGAATTAGAGCTGTCCAGAAGGGAAATGGGCAACTACAGAAGTAGCAGATTCACTCGAACCACAGGTTTTACAATAGACAACAGATGACCACTTCTCAAGAATGTTATACAGGGCAATAGTGAGTAAATAACAGGTTCCGCTAGATAACAATGGAGGTCAAAACCAACCTTGACAGTTTGCAACTATAACACTTTCAGATTTTGAATTTTTAAAACTTTACTTCTAATTACAGAATAAAAGGTAAAAAGCATTTATTAAGGACCTACTATGTGTCAGGAATAGGGCAGCTAGGTGGCGCTTATCTAGGGTTATATCTATCATTTACTAGCTCAAGATGTTGGAAAACTGAACTCATTATCTGTCTCAAATCCAGCCCTCCTGCCTCTTCCCATAGGTGACTTTATCTATCCACTACTAGAGCCACATATGGGAAGAGGGAAGAGGTATGGATTTGTGGACCTAGTGGATAAATCACTGAGGTTGGAATCAGGAAGACTCATCTTCCTGAGTTCAAATCTGACCTCAGACACTACTAGTTTTATGACCCTGGGTAAGTCACTTAACCCCATTTACCACAGTTTCCTTATCTGTCAAATGAGTTGGAGAAGAAAATGGCATACCACACAGTATCTCTGTGAAGAAATGCACAAAATGGAGTCACGAACAGTCAGACATAATTGAAACTACCAAACAACATTGTCAAGAAATGTGTTAAGAGCAAGAGATACAAAGAAAGGGAGAAAAAAAAATTCCTGCTCTTAAGCATCTCACATTGTAATAAGGGAAACAAAATTTAAACAACTATGTACAGACAAGAAATATGCAAGGTAACTTGGAAGCAATCACAGAAAGAAGGCACTAGCATGAAGGAGAATAGGTTTCTTGCCAAAAATGTGATTTTAGCTGAGATGTGAATGAGGCAGGGAAACCAAGAATTGAAGATGAAGATTCCAAAGACTGGGTACAGGTACAGACAATGAAAACATCTACAGTAGGGAAGTCAGCATCACTGGATTACAAAGTACAATGAAGGAAGTTAGAGGGTGTAAGGAACTAGGATATGCAAGGCTTTTAAAGCTAAGTATATGGTCTCCTATTTGCTCCTAGGAGTAATAGGGAGCTTTTAGAGCAGTGGTTCTCAACCTGTGGGTTGTGACCCCTTTGGGGGTCGCCTAAGACCATTGGAAAACACATATTTCTGATGGTCTTAGTAACCAAGACATCACTCCTCTATCTGTCTCCAGGTGGATCTGCCCACGTGCAGATATACCCACATAGGCGTATTAAAGGGTCATGGCATTAGGAAGATTGAGAACCACTGTTTTACAGTTTATGATAAGACTTCCCTTGTTTTAGAAGGTGACAGCTGAATAGAGGATGGACTGAAATGGGGAGAACTTGCAGCTGGGAAATCAAACCATAAAGCTAGAGCAATAGCCCAGGTATAAGGTAATCAGGGTCAGGGCTACGATGGTAGCAATGTCAGAAGTGAGAAGGAAGCAAATATAAGAAACGTTATGAAGGTAGAACTGACAGAATTTGACAACAGACTGGCCATGGAGCCGGTGAGAGAAAGAGTGAGGAGTCAATAATGATAACTGGTTTGGGAGCCTGGGTAATTGGGAGGATTACATTACTCTCAATAGCAATAGGGAAGTTGGGGAGAAGGGTAGATTTGAAATGATGAGTTCACTTTTGGACACACTGAATTAGCAAATGGTAGACTCAACACTTGAACCAAGTTCTTCTGAATCCAATTCTAACACTCCTCCCACTAGGCCATGTTGCTCCCAGAAATACAGATATGCAATGACCCTTAAGGAATATGTATGCAGCAGGGATATGGGAAGACTGGAAGGATGAGAATTCTTGACCACTGTTATGAGTAACCTTATCCAAGAAAAATTAGGAGGGTGGGAATGAGGAAAGTCTGCAATGGGAAATAAAATGCAAATGTGTATGTGACACATATAGCTACCCATTTAATTAACTCCAGTGGCTCCTTATTATCACTAGAATTAAACAGAAAATCCTGGTTGGCATTCAAAGTCCTTTACTACATGGTCCCCCCTAATTTTCCATATAATAATCACTACAACAACACTGCCTTCTTTCTGATCCTCAAACCAGATATTCCATCCCCAGACTCTTAACAGTTTCACTGATATTTCCCATATCTGGAATACTGTTCCTCCTCATCCCCACCTCTTGGCTTCCTTCAATTGTCAATCAAAATAGCACCTTTTATTAGAAGTTTACCTCTATCCACCTTAAGGTTAGCATCTTTCCTTTAACTATCACCTATTTAATATATCTCAATTGTAGTTGTTTAAATGTTGTCTCTGTGAAATCCTTGTGTTTTGCCTTTCTTTTTATCTCTACCTCTTAGCACTGACCCTGGCACATAGTAGGCACTTTAAAAAAGCTTACTGATGGACTCTGTGTGTGTGTATGTGTGTGTGTGTGTATTGTTGATGATGTTACTCTTGGTAAAGATGATGCTTGTGCTTCTGATATTACCAAAGAAACCATAGACATTATAAGGAAAACCTATTGAGATTAAGACAGATTATATAGATAATGGGGAACTAACAATATGAGAAAAGAAAACCAAAACCTTAGTTTCGCTGATCAGCAGTAATGCTGGTTGTGATCATTTATGTGACTCACTTAAATATCATGACAGCTGGCAACTAGCAGAAGCCCAGAGTGAGCAAGGAGACAAGTACACAGCAGAGAGAGAGTGATCATGTAGACAGCAGTACCCTGGAGAGGGCTCTCAGCAGATATTTCTTCATTTGCAAGCAGTGAGTCTGTCTATAAGAAGCTGTGTCAGAAATAGCTTTGGCACTAGTGATAATGCCTCGTGGCCCATCTCAGCTTTGCTAAAGAACATTGTGGAAGGGAAGGAACTCAATGATGTGAATCTAGAAATCAGGAAAATTTACCTCTATAAAAGGCTGGGACCCTTGACTTAAGTGGTAAGTAATAAGTTTGTGTTTCAGTAAAAAGAAAGCATATCCTGGTTTGTTTGGGGCTTTAAAAAAATTTATATACATATATATGTATATATATGTGTGTGTGTGTGTGTATGTGTGTATATGTGTGTGTGTGTGTGTATATATATATATACATACACACATATATATAATTTTGGTAGCCTGAGATCCCTAAGGTACTTTTAAAAGGGCTTAGGGGGGACAAAAGAAAACAAAGTGTTTTCTTTTTTTCTTTTGTTTGTTTATGTTCCCAGTAACCTAGCCCTGCTGGACTGTTTCTCTCTAGTAGCAAGAAACAATCAGGAAACTGTCTGGATTACTAAAGACAACAGCTGCTTTGAACTAACCTTAGGAAGGACTACTTAGCTTTTTTCTGAGAATATGGTTCTGAGACACTCCATCTGTCCCTGCAAAGGACAGAATAAGAAAAAGGAGGAGAAGGAAGGGAAGAAAGAAGAGGAGCAGCAAGAAGAACAGGAGGATGAAGAAGAGAAGAAAGAGGATCAGGAAGAGGGGGAGCAGAAGCAAGAAGAGGAAGAGGAGAAGGTGGAGGAAAATAAGGAGGCAAGGAGGAGAAGCAAAAGGAGAACAGAAAGGGGAAGAAGTTGAAAGGAAAGAAAGGGAAGAGGAAGAAGAAGGAGAGGAGGAGGAGAAAATGTTAAAGTATATGAAGATTTCATTGAGACTATTAAAAGGTATGCCTGCTGCTAGACACTTGCATAATATCCTTTAATCACCAGTCCATCATGAATTTCCATTTATAATAACAACAGCATGGGAAATTATACCAGTAAATAGAAATAAAAGAAAGAAGTAGACAACATTTCTACAACGGCTAACATACAAAATTAATAAGTATAATATAAGAAAGCACTTCGATGTTCTTGAAGAAATGGAGACATATGGCCCAAATGAATCACATCCTCAGGTAATGAAAGAAATGGGAGATGATATGCTAAACTACTTTCAGTGATCTCTAAAATATCATGAAACAGGGGAGAAAATGATAATATTAGAGAAAGATAAATGTAGTAATAATTTTTTAAAAAAGGAATAAAACACAAACAGTAGACCAATAAGCTGAATTTCATTTTGGGGTTATGGAAGGAGAGGGATTCTAGAAAGTATTATTAAAGGGATGGTTTGTGAATATCCAGAAAAGGAAGGCATGCTAGTATAGAACCAGCATGTCTTCATCATAAAGAGGTCATTTTAGACTAGTCTCATAGCTTGTTTTTGTTGCTGTTTGTTATGGGAATCTGAAGATCTTCCCTGCCCCTAGGTCCTTTGCTAAAGTGGCTACTTGACCCTGAGAACCTTCCCCTATTTGAAAGTATACTCTGCCCCTTAATAGGTTGAATGTGGTCACATGGAGCCTATGGTGGGAGGCTTGTTTTTCAGGAATGCCTGTGCCTTGTAGCTTTGTGATTGGGCAGTGGGTCTAGAGGGCTGTGACATTCTCCAAGCC
>JAQQSV010001838.1:0-22910 GCA_028646515.1 Pseudochirops corinnae
ATATTTATTAGTACTTTCTCTGGGTACAGATAATGTCTTCCTTCATATGTCCTTTGTAGTTAATTTGGGTATTTAAAATAATCAAAATAATAGTCACTCTAAGTTGTTCTTAAAAGAATATTGCTATTACTGTATACAATGTTCCTTTGGTACTACTTGTTTTGCTCTTCATTATTTCATGCAAGTCTATCCATATTTTTGTAAGATCCTCCAGGTCATCATTTTTTGTAGTACAGTAGTATCCCATCACAATCATAGACCACAACTTGTTCAGCCATTCTCTTACTCGTGAGAATCCCCACAATTTCTAGTTCTTTATCCCCATAAAGAGAACTGCTATAAATACTTTGGAACATATAGGTTCATTCCCTTTTTTCTTTAATCATCTTTGGAAAGAGATCTAGCAGTGGTATTGCTGGATCAAATGTATAGGCAGTTTAATAACTCTTTGGGCATAATTCTAGATTGTGCTCCAAAATAGTTGAATCATTTTACAAATCCACCAACAATGAATGTTTTTCCGTATCCCCTCTAACATTTCTTGATCTCCCTCTTCATCATTTTAGCCAGTCTGATAGGCATAAAAATGATATTTCAAAGTTGTTTTCATTTGCATTTCTCTAATTAATAGTGATTAATAATACTCTAATTAAGAGTATTTTTCATATGACTATAAATTGTCTTTATTTCTTCATCAGAAAATTGCCTATTCATATTTTTTGAGCATTTGTCAGTTGGGGAATTCATATTCTTATGAATTTGACAAATTTCTTTTTATATTTGTGATCTGAGACCTCTATCTGAAAAACTATCTATAATTTTTTTCCCTCAGTTTTCTCCTTTCCTTCTAATCTTGGCTACATTTGTTTTATTTATGCAAAAACTTTTTTAATTTAATGCAATTAAAATGATCCATTTTATACTCCACTCTACTCTCTCTGTCTCTTGTTTATTCATAAATTATTTTCCTATCCATAAGTCTATAATATATTCCATGTTCTTCTAATTTTCTTGTAATATGTCTCTTTATACCTAGGTCATGTATTCATTTTGACCTTATCTTGGTAAATGGTGTGACATGTTGGTCTATGCCCGATTTCTGCCACACTATTTTCCAGTTTTCCCAACAATTTTTACCAAATAAAGAATTCTTATCCCAAAATCTTGTCTTGACCCTCATCAAATACAAGGTTACTATATTTATTTGCTGCTGTAAATTGTATGTCTACTCTGTTCCACTGATCAATCTTGATAATTGATGCCTTATAACAGTGGTTCTCAACCTGTGGGTCGTGACCTCTTTGGGGGTCAAATGACCCTTTTACAGGGGTCATAGGGGTTGCGTAAGACCATCGGAAAACACATATTTCCAATGGTCTTAAGAACCGAGACACCACACTCTTCTATCCGTCTCTAGGTGGGTCCACCCACATGCAGATATGCCCACGTACCAGTATTAAAGGGTCGTGGCATTGGGAAGGTTGAGAACCAATGCCTTATAATAGAGTTTAAGATATGGTACTGCTAAACCTCCTTCCTTTACATTCTTTCATTAGTTCCTTTTATAAGCTTGACTTTTTGTTCTTTCAGAAGAATTTTGTACCATTTTTTCTAATTCAGTAAAATAATCTTTGGTAATTTAGTTGGGATGGTACTGAATATATAAATTAGCTTATGTAAAACTGTCATTGTTATTGTATTGGCCCTGCTATATAGTGCTTTAAAGACTGCAGATTACAAAGCTAGGGGTTATCTGCAATTTTTTTCATCAATCTCAGGAATACTGTCTGCATCAAAGGATCCTATATTTGGAGCTGGAGAGACTCTCAGAGGCCATCTAGCCCAATTCCTTCATTTTAAAGATAAGGAAACTGTGGCTCATGAAAGTTAAATGACTTATCCAAGGTCACACAGGGAGTAATCACCAGAAATAGGATTTGAACCCAGGTTCTCTGACTTTAGAGCCCATTTATACATAATAATAAGGCAGCATTCCATATATATCTTGTATGTACCTATGTATATACTTCTTTCCTAGTCTGTTAGAATATATGCTCCCTGAGAGTATTTTATCATCACACCAACTCTGGGAGGTAGGTGCTATTATTACAGATGAAGTAATAAGTAAATGAAGTAAAACTAACAGAATATTAGGGTCAAAAGAGGACTTAGAACATATAATATAGAATGTTTGCCCTGAAAGAAACATTAGAGCATAGAATATCACAGTTGGAAAGAACCTTAGAAAATGGTTCTTAAAATGGCAGAACTGAAAAGAACCTTGCAAAATAAGTGTCCAAGTTGAAAGGGATCTTAGAAAATAGAATACAAAATGTCACCATTGGAACTCCTCTTAGATTTCTTAAAGTCAAAGATACAGGAAGGAGATGCTGAGATTATAGCACATTGGAATGGAAAGGGGCCTTAGAGGGCAGGTAATTCAACCCCATAACAATGGAACTTCATAAAATGTCTAAAATTCCCCTGCACGGTTCAGAATGTACCTAGTCTATAGCAGACATTTAATAAATATTTGTCAAATTAAGTGAAATTGAAGGAGCCACATTCTCCCAAAAAGTAAACTTGTAATTAAGTGGAAAATATTATTAGCCCCTTAAGTGTCTTATTTCCCATTTTCTTTCAGGAAACCCTACCTGTAACAAAAATAAGTCACATTGTTTACTTCTCCCCTAGCCAAAATTCTTTCCTTTGCTGAGTAGCTATTTCCCAAGATTGGTGTAAATCATCATAAACCAGCTGCTATCAGGTTCTTAACCTGGGATTCGTGGACTGGTAAAAAAATATTTTTTGTAATTTTTCAGTTAATTAGTTTCTAAATTTTCTTTCTCCCTCCCTCACCTCCCTCCTCCCTGAGACAGTAAGCAATTTCTTATAGGTTATATACGTTCAATCATGCAAAATATATTACCATATTAGTTATATTGTAAAAGAAGGTACAGACCCAGGGGGGGGGGGGGTGAAACATGAAAAAAATACAGAAAGTGAAAAATAGTGTACTTCAGTCTATATTCAGACAATACTGTTCTTTCACTGGAATTGTCTTGGAACGTTGAATTGCTGAGGATAACTGTCATTCATAGCTGATCACCATACAATATTGTTGTTACTGCGTACAATGTTCTGGTTCCATTCACTTCATCTTGTGTGTGTGTGTGTGTGTGTGTTCTGTTCCCAAAGTACTTGGATTATCTCCTATTGCTTCCAAATACTAAATCAGTTTTTGGCATCTGCTCTTTCAAAGCACGTTAACCTCTCTAATTCACTCAATCATTCTTCAGAAACTATAGAGAATTTCAGAAAGAAATTTCCCTGGGGCATTTCAATGAGACTCTCATGGCTTAGCGATAGCTGATATTTTCAGAAGAGGTGTCTACACCTCTCTAGAAGTACCCACTACACATTTAATACCACAGAAGGTAATGGGAAAGGACAGTTTCACAGCTACTCTGAAAGTACAAATGGTTGAGGAGAATGAATCAATGTCGTCTGGGCCAAGGCAATGGGCAGCAGCTAGGGGATTGAGTTTAATCTCTCCTGGCCCCTTGGAGGGGTGAGAGAGCTGGATGAGAGCTTTCTGACCCCTAGAACAATCACATGACTTGTCCACAACATTGACTGACTGTTAGAGTCATCTAGGTGGCACAGTGTATAGTGCTGGGCTTAGAGTCAGGAACATTGAGTTTAAATCTGCCTCAGACACTACCCTGTTGTCTTACCATTGGTAAGTCACTTACCCTCTCTTCAGTCTCTTTCCTGTGGAATTTGTGTTTTGTGCTTTCTAACATCACTTCGTCTATGATCCTATGAATATTTCATTTTTGTTTTTGTATTCACAGTGCCTAATACAAAGGAGGCACTTAATAAATGCTTACTGATTGATTAGAAAGGAAGAGGGAACAACTTCCGTGTGTCATAATATAATATCTGTCATTGACAAAGCACATTAAAGTTTACAAAACATTTAATGAATATTATGTCATTTCATCCTAACAAATGTGTGAGGTAGATACTATTATTCCTATTTTATAGATGAGGGAACTGAAGCTAAAAATAAAACGTTAAGTGACTTGCCCAGGGTCACAGAACTAATAAGTATCTGAGGAAGGATTTAAACTCAAGTCTTCCTGACTCCAAGCCCAGCTCTTTATCCATTGTATCACCTAGCTTCCTTCCAAAATCTTTCCAATATCTTCCAAAAAGATGAGAAGTACTACAAAACAAATACATTTATGAAAAGGATGTATCTTGTCTCTGATCCTGTGCAATTTACATCTCAAATTTAAACCATATCACTTTCTGATTTAAGAAGCTTCAGATTTATCTGGATGAGGGATACTGTGTGTTGATGTAGGGGAAAGGGAATTGACCTCAGAGTCCAGGGAAGCTAAAGTTCTCATTCTACCTGCTTTACTTACTAGCAATGAAGCCCCAGGCAAATCACAATTTTGTGGAGGGATAATAACATCTGTGCTGCCTACTCATAAGGCTGTTGTGTGGATCAAATAGATTTAAAGAATTTCTCAAAGTGTCAGATTTTATGCTTAATTATCCCAAGATGTGACTGGAATAAATCTAGATTCTAATTCCAAACTGTATCATAGTTCAGATACAGTATGAAGTGGTGGTTAGACAGCTGATCTTAGACTTAGAATCAGATTCAAATTTATGCTACTGCTTGAGGACCCTGAGCTAATCAATGAACATCTCAACATTCTAAGCAAGTATCTGAAACTTGCTTTGACAGAGCAGGAGCTAATCTGAACTGGTATGGGAAGTTTCCTCACCCAAGATATCCTGCAAGCAATGAAATCACAGGTCTAGACTAAAATAAAATTCCTATTTCAAGATCATCTCAATCAATTTTCTTTGCACTGGAAGTAAACATGACTAGATTCATGAGAATTAGAATCACGGATTGAAAAAGAATATTTGCTATTTCAAGGATTATGTAAAGTATTAAAGATCATAGCTATGGGTAGGGAGAGGACTGGAAGTTGTTAAGAGACTAGGTGTCACAGAGTGCTGTATGTGGGTTAAGAAAACCTGAGATCAAATTTGACCTTAAGTATTTCCTACTGGTATGAATCTATGCAAGTCTATGTACCTCTTCCTCAGTTTCCTCATCAGGGAGATTGTTGTGAGGACAAAATAAATATTTGTTAAATGCTTTGCAAACCTTGAAGTGCTATATAAACAATAGCTTTATTACTATTATTTGTTTATAGATTTTGGAGCTTAGAAGAGACCTTTTTGTTGTTCAGTCATTCAGTCATGTCCAACTCTTTGTGACCACATTTGTGGTTTTCTTGGCAAAGACACTAGAATGGTTTGCCATTTCCTTCTCTAACTCATTTTGCAGATAAGGAAACTGAGGTAAACATGGTTAAGCGACTTGGCCAGGGTCACACATTTTGTAAGTGTCTGAAGCCAGATTTGAACTTAGAAGATGAATCTTCTTGACTTCATGCCCTGTGCTCTATCCACCATCCCACGTAACTGCCTCTTGGAGATATCTAGTCTCTTCATCATACAATGGGTGAAGATGAGGTCCAGAAAGGGGCCATAACTTGCCCAAAGTCAAATAAATATTAAGCAAATTGCAGAGAAGTTAAAAGGAAGTGGAAGGTTCTGGAATGTCCTATATTGGCCCCAAAACTTGTCATTTAAAACTGGGAGGGACTTTGAAGATCATCTAATTAAACTCTCATTTTACAAGTAAGGAATTAAATTTGCAGGGAATGATTTGCCCAAAGTCACACAGACGGCATGCAGCAAAACCGAGTTTGAATCCAGGTTTCTGACTTCAAATCTCTGATGCTTTTCATCACCTCATTGGCTTTACTTTTCTGAGAATGTTTGAACATCTGTAGCAGGCTCTGAAGTTCTTTTGGCAGGCTGCGTTCATGTACAACTGCCATAGGGAAATCATGAGAAACTGTGATCTATGGACATGTTTGGTAGCACAGTCCAGAATTCGTGAGATAATTACTAGTTTTCCTCTCACTTAAGGTTATGCAGACCTAGCCTGAGTAACATAAAGGATTCTAGCAGTGTGAAGGAACAGTATGCTCAGGTCAGACCATGCTTGATGCTGATTGAATTATTTGTCTGTGTTGACAAGATGTACGTTCTAGTCTAATATTCTTGTGGAAGAGTTTTATTAGTTACTTTAGTTACAGGAATTTCTTCAACCCCAATTTGGGAAGGGGGGGAACCCTTTTAAGTCAGTGGTCATGTGAAAGTCAAATATACTTCAAGAAGAAAAACAAAAAGTTAACTTGGAGTAGAGAATTGGGTTCAAACTCTGGCTCTGGTATTTCTTGGCTCTGACTGCTGGATTTTGTTCTAAAGCTCATAGTCTCTACATAGGACTTTAAGAGCTCTCAACCTGTCCTTACCAAGGAGAAATGCTCTAGTTACTGTATCCTAGAGATGGCCAGCAGGGGATCTTGAAGAGAAGAAGAAGCTGGCTGCAGGAGATATGCCCACAGTGGAGAACAGAAACGAGATGGCCAACAGAAACAGCAGTATGATGGCAACAGCCGTTCGATGGCACCAGATGTATTAGTTGCCTAGTCACCCATGTGAGCACCCTACATATGTGGTCTCTAGTCATATAATTTTGTTGTTGTTCAGTCGTTTCAGTCATGTCTGACTCTTCTTGACCCCATTTGGGGTCTTATTGGTGAAGATACTGAAGCGGCTTGCCATTTCCTTCTCCAGCTCATTTTACAGATGAAGAAACTGAGGCAAACAGAGTTAATTGACTTGTCCAGGGTCACACAGCTAGTAAGTGTCTGAGGCTAGATTGGAACTCAGAAAGACTTCAGGGTCAGCACTCTGTGCACTATGGCACCATCTACCCGCATTTACACAGTGCTTTAAATTTTACAATGCTGTCTACAATTGTCTTATTTCATCCTTATAACAACCTTAGGAGTTAGTGCCATTTTACAGATGTGGAAACTGAAACAGAGTTTAAGTGACTTGCCTAAAAGCCACACAGCAAGTATGTCCAGTCTTCCTGATTCCAGTTCCAATGTTCTACCCACTAGCCCACATAATTGGTCGCATATGTCACTGAGTATCCTCACACATTGACGATGTGGTAACCTCTGAGACAATAATTCAGAAAAGGAGGTATTTTCTTGTCACATTGTTATATTTTTATTGATTTTTTGTTTTAAATTCTATTTGTTTCATGCATACAATAATGAATAAACATATTCTGTAGCATGATGAAGTGAAAAGAACGCTAAATTTGAAGTCAGTCACTCACTCTTTTACTCATTAATCACATGACTGAGGAAATCCCCTAATTTCTTCAGTCCTCAGTTTCTTCATCTGTAAAACTGTTGGGATGGACTATATGATTCCTAAGATTCCTTCTGATTCTAAATCTAGATCATTTGAATTAAATCAAGAACATGCTCGAATATGAAGTTGTGATATTAAGGCATTATTGAAGACTCTCAGGGTAAGGATGGAGCCCAATCCAACCCAGACCTGAAAACCAAAATCACTTCTGCAGTGGTTAACTAGCTTCCACTTGAAAACATCTGATGATGGAGAATGTACTGCCTCCTGAGGCAATCCATTCCACTTTTAAACAGCTTTAAATTTTAAGTTTCCTTATTTTGAGCTGAAATCAAACTTTCTGCTACTTTCATGTTTTGGCCCTAGTCAGTCCCATGAGGCCAGGCAGAACAAGCATAATTCTTCTTCCACATGAAAACACTTCAAATCTTTGAAAAAGAAAAAGAAAAAAGTAATGTTTCCCAACTCTCTCCAAGTCTTTCCAAAATGAATATCCTTATTTTTTTTAACTAGTCGTATATGGCATCGGCTCCAAGTTCCTTATATCCTCCACACTCAGTTTGTTAATGTACTTCCCCAAATGTGGTTCCCAGAATGTTACTTGCGTGCTTATCTTCAGAATGTATTTTGGGGGTGGCTAGGTGGTGCAGTGAATAGAGCGCTGACTCTGGAGTCAGGAGGACCTGAGTTCAAATCCAGCCTCAGACACTTAACACTTACAGGCCATGTGACCTTGGGCAAGTCACTTAACCCCAATTTCCCTCCCTTCCCCCCTCCAAAAAGCAAAAAAAGAAAATGTTTAAAATGTATTTTGGTATGTCATTGAAACATGCAATTACATTAGCAAACTAAGGAAGAAGAGTGAAGGGGTTATTGAAAAATGGTAGTAATAATAAAGGCTCATATATATACAACACACGAAAATTCAGAATTGCTCTGTTCATGACGACACTGCTTAATAAGTAGGTTCATCTGAGAACCCATATCTTTCTATCTATTACCATCTCTATTTTACAGATGTGGAAATTATAAAGTTCAGAAAGACGATTCTTCTTATCCAAGGTCATATAGCTACAAGTGTCAAAGGTGGTTCTCCAGCCTAGGTCCTCTGACTCTGGCGACATTGTTCTTTTCATGGTATCACTGAGTTAAATAATACTAGCTAAAATATGTAAGTGCTCTAAGGTTTGCAAAGTACTTTATAGATATTATCTCATATGATCCTTGCACTGACCCCCCAAAGTAGGTGCTTTTATAACTCTGGCTTTACACATGAGGAAATTGAGGTTGAGAGAGTCTCAGCAACTTTCCCAGAATCATATAGCAAACAAGAGTGTGAGGCAAGATTTGAACTCAGATTTTCCTGATGTCAAGTCTCTTCCAGTTCTAGAGCTATGATCCTGGGATCCAAAGCAATTTATTCTAAGTGAGAAACCCAACATTTACAGGACAGGGATTCAAACCCAGTTCCCCTGACCTTAGGTCTAATGCATTTTCCATTATGCTACATTGTCTTCTCTTTTCTGATAAGCCAAGGAAAAAGAAAATGTTTCATTTTTCAAATCTAGACCTTATTAGGTCAACAACATTGGGGTCAGTACACAGTGGTGCTTGAATGTAGATGAAGAGGCAATGAACCAGTGTTAAAGTGCTTAAGGATGCTATTGGACAATATACGTGTGTGTGTGTGTGTGTGTGTGCGCGCTATATGAAGTGATTTTGTACTAGTAGAGCCCTTGAAATATTTATGGGATTTGGGAATAGGTAACTTAGTGGAGAAATAAAGGAGACATTTCCAAATAAAGCTAAGACATCCTGGAATAGAGTACTCATTTCGAAGCAGGGCAGTGTCACCATGTACTCCATTACAACTAAAGACCTAAAAGTAGAAGAGGAAAGTGCCAAAAACATGCCCTTACTGGTAAGGCTGAGTCCAAAATGGACACCATAAACTCTGAATGTCAACAAAGGACAGAATTAATGAATGTCAGCAGCTGCCATAAAAAAAAAAAAATGAAGCTTTGGAAAGATACATTGAATCAGAGGTCTAACTGCTCAGGCATGTTCCCGATCTTACCTTCCAATGCAGTACTGACATTCTATGATAAAAACTCCTGGTTCAACAAATGGTTTTCCTGCTCATTTCAAATCCCAGGTTTCAGTCCTCTAAAGAAAGCCTGGTACAAATTCTACATGAATCTTGATTTATGGTTGCTTAGCTGTTGATAAGGATAACACAGGGTGTCCCCTAGGCCTTGATTGTGATCCCTCAGTACTGCCCCTTGGAATATCCTGCTTCCTTCCAGGCCCATCTCTATCTGCCAACTTGAATCCTTTTATGATCCCCCTAGCTGTCCTGCTCTCTTTGGCATCATAAAATCATCATAAAAAAATCATGCATAGACTCATCTGTTCATATGTTCTGCTATGTTTGTGAGTTACATATCAAGCCCTGAAACAATGCTGAGCCTTTTAGAAGAAACGGGAGATGAGTCAAAAGAGTGTAGTCTGATCGCTTCCATAGGAAATACTGAAAAGTTAAAGAATATCTAAAGCTCAGATATGGAGTTACATAGACTGCCTATAGAAATTGTCCATTGGTGCATATAGATGGTGTTTGTATACATGTATGTGTGCACATGTGCATGTGTGTACGTATGTGCATATACTGGACCTGTTATGTCATTGGTATAAGAAACTCCTTAGTATAGAAACTCTCTTCACCAATGCAGGTTGACTCTTTCCCTGTGACTTAAAGTCTTAAAGAGTTACCTAGAACATTGAAAGATTAAGAGCAACATGCCCAGAGTCATACAGCCAATATGTACCAGAGGCAGGACTCAAATCTAAGTCTTCCTGGTTTCAGGTTCATATCTACTATGCAATATTGAGGATAGATAGATAGACAGACAGACAGATAGATAGATAGAGAAATAGAGATAGACAGATAGAGGATAGATAGATAGATAGATAGATAGATAGATAGATAGATAGATAGATAGATAGATGGACAGATAGATGGACAGATAGATAGATGATAGATTATAGATAGATAAATAGACAGACAGGTAGATATAGATAGATATAGATAAATGATAGATATGTAAGTAGATAGATAATAGAGGATAGATAGATGAAAGATAGAGAGATGATAGATAAATAGGAGATAGATGATAGATCCATATACAGATATGTAGATATATATGTGTATGTATATTCATCAGTGAGACTACTCCCTCTCTACCTTCAAAAATAATTCTTCATGAAATGTTATACCCAAAAGGATTTATCATCTCATAAACAAAACTTTGATGATGAGCCTCACCACACTTACCTAGGGTGATCCTTGAAGGACAGAAACAGTCTGTCACTGGGGCTATACTGAAACCTCTGCCAGTTGGGCACATCCTAACCAAGGTTACCTCCCACTAGAACAGCCTTTGAGAATTCTGGGTCATCTTCACACTATTGTGAGGCATTGGAGGAGGCCTCCAGTGGAGGATATACAAAGATAGCTAACATCTCAATATGAGTCAACAGTGTGAAATGGCAGTCCAAAATGCTAACAGGCTGCATTAATAGAGGCAGAACTAACGTGCTGAATGACAGTCAGGATCTGAAAATGTCTTAACAGACTAGAATGATGGGATGAATTAAATTTAATGACATATAATTGGGATAAATGGAAAATGTTACATTTGCAGTCAAAAATTATAGTTGTAGTTAGACAATAGTTCCAATGGAAAAAAAAATGGAGATTGTTTTGGACTAGAAATTTTAATCAGGAATGTGCAATGGCAGCCAACAAAAGATGATATTATTTTAGAAGTCTAGAGAAAGTCAGGGTCTGTGAATAAGAGGGATCATGATTCTGCCATATTCTGCATTGGTCAAACCAAATGTGAAGAATTATGTTCAGTTTTGTAAACCACATTTTAGGAAGAACAGTTACAACATGCAGCCAAAAGAGGTCAACCAGATTAGTAGGGAATGTCAGGCCATGGCTCACCAAGGCTCAGTTGAAGGAAGTGGGAAGGGACAAGAGATGGGTTATAGCCTTGACAATAAAATGATTAGCAGGTATATGAGAACTATCTTCAAGTGTGATAAGGATTATCATATGGAAGAGAGACTAAACTTATTCTACCCAGCCCCCGAGGGCAGGACTAGGCACAAAGAGCAGAAGATGCAAAAGAAAAAAAAATGACGATGTAATTATGAAAAACTTCTTAACAATTAGAGTTGTTCCAAAGTAGAGTGGGCTGCCTCAAGTTATGAGTTCTCCCTTCTTTGTGGTCTTTAAGTGGTGACTTGATGGTTTTATCAAAACTACCAGTCTTCAGTCTTCTAGCCTTTCTCAGTCCTTAGTTCCCTCAGTCCAACAACAATGAATAAACTTTGAACTATAGACCTCAGCGTGGCAAGTTGAGCAGTGAAATATAGGAGGCAGTATCATACAGTGGAAAAATATTATACTTGAGGTCAGAAGACTTGAGGTCGGACAGACTCTTTCTGTCACATCTGCAAAATGGGTATGAGAGGCAGGATAGCATAATGGATAGAATGAAGTCAAGAATGAAAACATGAATGAATGGATGAAAAACATGTATTAAGTGTTGATTATATGATAAGCATTGCAAATAAAAATACAAAAGCAATACAGTCCCTGCCCTCCGGTAAGTTGCATTCTAGTAGAGGGGAAAGTAACACACACGAGGGAGTTTGGGTTTGGGAAGTCACAGGGATGGTGACTGGGCCATAAGCAAGTCGGTCAATTTGTGTGCCTACTCAAATTATTTTGACCAAAACAAAATCATAATTACCAATATTGGTATTCAAAATCCCCCTCCAGTAATTATTTCTTATTTACCTTGCATATAACTTGTGTGCGTGTGTGTGTGTGTGTGTGTGTGTGTGTGTTTTTATGTTGCTTATTGCCTCTCCATTAGATTCTGAATTCAAGGGCAGGGACTGTCTTCTCTGCCTGAAGATAAAGTTTTTGGTGCTTGTGAAAACCTAACTCCCTATTTTCCGTAGATTCAATGTATCAATATTTGTGTTTTTTACTTTTGGGTCACTTTCTAGGAATGTTACCCCCACAAAAATTTAAGATTGATTATGTCTGTAAAATTGAGATCATGGGGTTTTTGTGCCAGGAGGGGTCTCAAAAATCATATAATCTTAAGCCTCTATGTAGTGATTTGCTATGGAAAGAGCATTTTCTCTGGAGTCAGAAGACCTGTGTTTAAATCAGCTGCTCACTACCTATGTGATATCAGACAAGTCATTAATCTATCATGAGCCTTAGGGTATCTATCATCTATCTTTCTATCAATCTCTCTCTCTCTCTCTCTCTCTCTATGTCTATCTATCTATCTATCTATCTTTCATCTATGTATCTATCATCTATCATATATCTATCTATCTATATCTACATATCTATAGATAGATCATGAAGGGTTTGAACAAGATGGTCTCTGAGGTGCATTCCAGCTCTAAACTAAGATCACCTCATCTTATTCTTTTCCTCATAGCCATAGAGTTGGAAAGGGCTTTAGAACTCCTCTTGTCTATGCCACCCCATCATTTAACAGATGAAGAAATCCAAATGTGTGACTTGTCCAAAGCTGCCCAAGAAATGTGTGATAGAGTTAAGGCTCAGGACCATTGTAAGGGAAGAATTTTGGCTCTGGAAATTCTCCAGAACATGGTCAGATAACCAGTCAGTCACTAAGGGTCCAACATGGGGTTCTATAAGTGATTGGGAACGTTAGTTAAAAGGGATTTTCTGGCACCTTTATCTGTGCAGCCCTGAAGAGCCGAACTGGCATGCTTTTCATGAGTTCAGTACATCTGTCTGAGTATGGGCCAGCAATTCTCAAAGAGAAATACGTTGATGTTAAAAATTGGCAGCAGTGCATGAGGTCTCCTGACTGGAATAAAATTATGCTTGTGACAAGTAAAGCAGGCTCTCAGCAAATGAGCATTTCAAGAAAATTATGAAATCATAATCCACTATCCTGGCATGTCATGTCTTTAAGTATTGACCCTTATTGATAAATCATAATTCTTAAACAAGTACAAGAGAAAAAAGACAATGACAAAAGATAAAATATCATTTTGATTAAATGAAATTGCAACATTTTTGCATAGAAAATTCACAAGATCACCTATTTAGAGCCAGATGGGACCTTTGGACATATTCACCAACACATTGATGAATGCCATTGTAGTGTTATATAAAATGATCTATCAGTGGACAGCTGATATTGTGTTAAAACATAGACTCTCTTCCTTCATTTTACAGATGTACTTACTATCTACCTAATGTGAACCCCTGTCTAAGCCTCAATTTCCTTCTCTTTTAACTGACAGGATAGAGGGAATGACTTCTAAAGTCTTTTGCAACTCTAAATTTATGAATAAAAGGCTATGAATAAGTGATCTGGACTTAGAGCTGGAAGGCATCATGAGACCATCTAGTCCAAGCTCTTTTCAGGAGAGGAAACTGAGTCTCTTATAAAATGACTCACCAAACGTCACACAGGTCATAAATGGCTTATTTCAACATAGATTCTCTGACTACAGAGATAATGCTCTTTCCATGCTACCACATTGTTTACTAACATTTTATTGTTCCATGAGCCAAGATGGTAGAGTAATCAGTAAATGTCCATAACTCTCCCATATTCACCTCCAAGCAACCATACAATACCACCCCAAAACAAATCCTGGAACAGCAGAACCAGAAAAAAGATGGAGTGAAACAATCTTTTATTCTAAGAAACATGGAAGATCAGCAAGAAAGAACTGCCTCACTAAATTAAAAGGGAAGCACAGTCCAGGACAGGAAGCATCCCAGCAAGCCAGCAGCAAACCCCACCTCTGCAAACCAGTGGGAGATCCTGAGCTTCAGTGTAGTGGAGCAGGAAAACACCAACACCAGCACCCCCCTATGTGCCTCAGTAGAGCCAGGGGAATGGACAGACTCCAACTCTGAGAACTGCCACGTGCTTCAGCATAACCCTCAGCAAACAGTCATGCTTCAGGAGCTAGGCCTCTACATGCTTCAGTGCAGCCCCAAGAAAACACAGAAACAGCTCACTGGCTTCAGCACCTGTGAGAATGAACTCTAGGACCCTAGTTCGGCACCAGGTAAGCTGCCAGTTCCCCCCTCAGGGCAGTCAGAGCCTGCAGTCCCTATCATAGGAAACTTAGACAGTTTACCTTCCACCCCAGTAGCAGGGCTCAAACGTAAAGGAAAGCGGAAAGGTCAAAAAAGATGAGCAAAAAAACAACGAAAAAGAATCTGACTGCAGAAAGTTACTATGATGACAGGAAAGATCAAGACACAAATTCGGAATAGGAGAACAATGTCAAAACACCTATGGTTAATGCTTCAGACAAAAACAGGAAGTGGTCTTAAACCTATAAAGAACTCATGGAAGAGCTGCAAAAAAGTTTTAAAATCCTATAAAAGAGGGAGAAGAAAAATTGGGAAAAGAAATGAGAGTGATGCAAGAAAATTAGGAAAAAAGAATCAACAGCTTGGAAAAAGAAAACAATTGCTTAAAAAATTAGAATTGGCCAAATGGAAAGGGAAATGCAAGAATCCACCAAAAAGGACAACTCCTTAAAAACCACAGTTAGCCAGATGGAAAAGGAAGTGCAAGGGCTAACTGAGGAAAACAACTTCTTAAAAGTTAGAATAGGACAAACAAAAGCTAATGACTCTATAATTCACCAAACATCAATCAAATTCAAAAGAATGAAAAATAGAAGAAAATGTAAAATATCTCATTGGAAAAACAACTGACCTAGAAAATAAATCCAGGAAAGACAATATCAGAATCATTAGACTACCAGAAAACCATAACTAAAAGGAGGACCTGGAGAGAAACTTCCAAGAACTTATCAAAGAAAACAGCCCTGATATCCTAGAACCAGAGGGCAAAATAGGCATTGAAAGAATCTGTTGATCACCTCAGGAAAGAGATTCCCAAAATAGAAACTTGAAGGAACATTATGCTTAAATGTCAGAACTGTCAGGTCAAGGAAAAAATACTGCAAATGGCCAAAAGGAAACAATTGAAATACTGGGGAGCCACAATCAGGATTACACAGGAGTTAGCTGTAGCAATATTAAAGAATCAGAGGTTGTGGAACATGATATTCTAGAAAGCAAAAGAGCTAGAATGACAACCAAGAATCACCCACCCAGCAAAATTAAGCATAATACTTCAAGGGGAAAAATGGTCATTCAATGAAATAGAAGGTTTTTAAGCTTTCACAAGGAGAAGACTGCAACTGAACAAAAAAATTATCTCTACTATCAAGACCCAAGAGAAGCCAAAAAAGGGATAAAGAGAAAAGAAAACATAGGAGATTTGATGGAGCTGAATTTTTCACATTTCTACTTAAGAAGATATTTATAATTCTTAAAAATTGTACCACTAATAGTACAGCTAGAAGGAATATACATAGAGCGTATGGATACAAGGTAATTTTGAGGGACTGACATAAAAAAAAATAATTAAGGGATGGGAAAAGGGAATAAACTGGGTACAGAAAGAAGGGAGAGATAGAATGGAGTAAATTATTTCATATGAAGAGGTGTAAAAAAACCTTACAATGGAGGAAAAGATCCAACTTTTATGTAGCACATTAAGGTCTGAAAAGCACTTTACAGATGTTATCTCATTTGAGCCTAACAATTCTTTGAATTAGATGCTATTGTTATCTGCATTTTACAGATGAAGAAACTAAAGCTGAAAGAGTTAAGTGATTTCTCCGGGATCGTATAGTGGGGTAGGATTTTGACTCAAGTCATCCTGACTCCAAGTCTAACATTCTATCAACTACATGACCTAGCCATCCCCAGAAACCTTTTATTCTAGTTTTAAAATAAAAAAAAAGTAAAATTATAAAGAAAAGTAGGAAAAAAATGAAACAGAAGTGTGATTTTAGAACCGCAGCCCTGGAAAACTGTATCTGATGCCTCTGTAATGGACATTCATTTAATTATTTGCCACTATACAAAGACCACTATAACTATAGAAATATGTGCATATATAGTTATACATATAGTATATACATACATATGTATAAATATATATATATGAATATATGTGTATAGATATGTGTATATAGCTACATACGTGAACATACACACACAAACACATTTACATATTATGGGGCAGCAAGGTGGTGCAGTGGATAGAATGACAGTTCAAATCCATCCTCAGACCTGTACTAGCTGGGCAAGTCACTTAACCCTGCTTGCCTCAGGTTTCCTATCTGTAAAATCAGCTGAAGAAATGGAAAATCACTCCAGTATCTTTGCCAAGAAAACCCCAAATGGGGTCATGAAGAATCAGGCAATACTGAAAAATGGCTGAATAACTATAATATGTACTTATAGATATAGAACTATTTTAGCTATATATAATCATATATAGTTATACAAATACAGGATTTACCTATAATCACATATACTTACATATGATTACATATAATTTGATAGTTTTATATATGCATATGTGTAATACATATATATACATACATATGAAGAGAGATAGAAGAGAGAGAGAGAAGTATCCTTTTCCTCTTTGTCAATAACTTTGAGGTACAGGTGTCAAAGAGGTCTTGTTGGATGGAAACATTACCACTTAATAGTAATGTTTTTAATCTTGCTACCTGTATGACTCTGAGAATATTACTTAATAATTACTTAACCTTTCTGTGTCTCTCTTTCCTCCTCTGTAAAAGTTTAAATTTTATATCCTCAAAGATTGCTTCTAGCTCTAAGCCTATGCTTCTATGAACAAGTATTTATTAAGTGCCTACCATAGTAGAGCACTCTATTCAAGAGACAGAACACCTGTACTCTGTACAGGGTATGGAATTGAGATAATACTCATCCTGTGCTTCATAGATCTTACATCCTAGATAAGCATTAAAACATAAATGCAATAAATTATAATAAAAATAATATGATAAAGTTATTGAGATTTCAAACTAAAAGCTATGTGAAGCCTCAAATGAAAAGGGTCATTGCCAACAAGAGAGATTATGGAAGTTTTCCTGGTCGAGGTATCATTTGAACATGAACTTAAAAACTGCTAGGAATTAAATAGATTAAAAAGGGGACAGAGGACAGTGGAAAAGCCAGAGAATAGTGTAAACAAAAGAAATAATAAGATTAAAAACTGTATTTAAGATGAGAAGTGAGTGAGTAATTTAAATTGTTAGAAGTGTGGAGTATTTAAAGGAAAGTAGATGACTGAAAAGTCAGGATATTTCCATATTGGGAAGAGTTTGGGGACTCCAGACAAAGCTATTCAAACTTTACCAAATGGACAATATGGAGCCACTGAAGATTTCTGAGTATAGGAGGGATGACTGGTTGCCAGTATCCATTCAACAGATGTGTGAATGAGGCACAGTGGCCTGCCTAAAGTTAACACAAAAATTTAAATTAGTACTATCAGGCTAGCATGTAGCTTTTCTCACTAATTTTTTCTCTGATGAAACTATGGCATGTAGATAATGTCTCTGTGCATAAAAGTAAAGAATACTTACTCCCTCCCCAAATATGATTGTTTATTATTACTTATCAGATTAGCAGTCAGCCACCTGAAGTCTCTTCTAAGCCACATCTTTTGTCTTTCTATTAAATTTGTGTTGTTGTTGTTGGGCAAATGGTAGAATTTGCCCTTAATTATACATATGGAGATTTTCTTTTTTGTTTTTTGAAAAGTTGAAAAGTAGTGTATTCTAGCCTCTAAGATGTACTTTTGTCATTGTTTACAAGATTTGGTTTGGGCATCTGTGACCAATTCTTTAAAATTATTCAACAGATGGCTTCTCATTCCCTGTATGTGTACAGGAAGAAAGAGACTTGCCCATAACAATCAAAGATGGGGTTGTGCACAATCCTAAAACTATTTAAGACGTTCTCAAACTCTCTGTGCTATTTATAATCTCAAATGCTCAAAGATCCAAAATATTGTAGTCAGTAACCACCAGCACCCCCTCCATTGACCAACAAGACCACATTCAAAAATCACTATGATCAAAAAATCCATCACTTTATAGTGAACCTCTCCCCACTTAGCTAGACTGGTCCTCAGATGACAGATGCATAACCCATACCAAGGCTTGGTTTCAAATATCACCCTAAGTAAGTCACTTATACCCTTGTAGTCTCTGTTTCCTCATCTGTAAAATAGGGGTACTTATAATACCCACCTCACAGGGTTGTTGTGAGGATGCAAAAAGGTAACATATATGAATTGTTTTGCAATACTTAAAAAGATATACAAATGTGAATTATAATTATGTTCACTTTCCAGCTTCACAGGATTTGCCAGAATTTGCCCCCATAGTGATATAGGATTGCCCCCATACTAACACAGGATTAGATAAGCATAGGACTTTGGTGGAGGAACAGAAGAATAATGCTCTAAATTTTGGTGTTTTATTTTAGCCTGCCAGTCAGTTAAAAATATTTTTTGAGCACTTATATAACAGGAACTGTCCTAAACAATCCAAAGCTTACTTAATAATATGATGGGTAAAGACTGAATAGGGCAGCTAGGTGGAACAATGAAAGAGTGACAGACTTGG
The DNA here is from genome assembly GCA_028646515.1 of Pseudochirops corinnae. NCBI lineage: Eukaryota > Metazoa > Chordata > Mammalia > Diprotodontia > Pseudocheiridae > Pseudochirops > Pseudochirops corinnae. The sequence goes on from JAQQSV010001838.1 coordinate 18,967, forward strand.
AGTCAGGAAAACTCATCTTCCTGAGTTCAAATCTGGCCTCAGACACTTACTGTGTGACCCTGGGCATGTCACTTAACCCTGTTTGCCTCAGATTCCTCATGTACAAAGTGAGCTGGAGAAAGCAATGACAAACCGTTTCAGTATCTTTGCCAAGTAAACCCCAAATGGGGTTACAAAGAGTTGGATGTGACTAAAAACAACTGAGCAACAAATGACTGAGTCAAACTCACTTAGCAAATTTATGGATTGTCCTTTTTTCCTATGGCTCTATGAAAAATGTTAATTATTTATTAGCTTAAGTAAGACCCTGGGCTTTGAAGGCAATTTTCTTATCATTTAAGATAGTTCCTCTGGGAGAATAGAAGGGGAATGGATACCTTTACTTCAGTCCTTAGTCCTGCTAATGGTACTATTGCATTTACAATTTCATGATGCAGGTGAAAGGGAGAAATATTGTTGTTGCTATTATTGTTGTCATTATTATTCCTTCCTGAAAGACTCATGAAAGCTCTGTACAAGACATAATTGACTGATGCCCATATGGGCATAAATCAGCGGTTCTCAACCTGTGGGTCGTGACCCCTTTGGGGGTCACCTAACACAATTGGAAAATACATATTTCTGATGGTCTTAGGAACTGAGACACCGCTCTCTATCCATCTCCAGGTGGGTCCACCCACATGCAGATACCACTACATATGAGCATTAAAGGGTCACAGCATTAGGAAGGTTGAGAACCACTGGCATAAATGAAAAGCAAATACATACCCATGTGGCATAAAGTAATTTATGCGATAAAGTAAATAGCCTTTGCTGGCAAAAAAAAAAAATTCACGCACATGTCCCCAAAAAAGTTGTTTTTAAAAGCACACTAGCCTTTGTGCCTGAGTATAATTAATAAATGCGATCTGAAAACCAACAAAACACTCAGATGCAAACAGAGCTGGGCATACATCTTCTCCATGTAGGAGGCTTAGCATCTACATAACAAGTGCCTAAAAATTCAAACTTAAAATTCTAAATGGAAAAATATTCTTTATTGATTGAGAACACTTTAATCTCTATGATGCTAAAACCCTTAGCAGCATGTAGTAATGTCCAAACAGCTAGATCAGAACTGGACTGATCCCCTAACAATCCAATTACACACAAAGATATAGTTGCACAATCCCTGTTAATGCAAACTAAAGTTTTGTGGCTCTATCCCCCTACACTATACTTGAAACTGTCTAAGGAACCTGTCCTCAAAATGCTCAGTGGGCATGCACCATCCTTGCATGATTTCAGACATTTTGAAGTTGGTGACTGTTCCAATTGGTGTTCTATTTCAATGAAATGTAAATTGATGCCACCATAATTTCGCATTAATTCCTATGCGTCATTGTTCCTACCAAGAATAGTCTTGTGAGTTATTATACTATGATTAAACATGTAGGAGGTTCAAGGGAATGAAGAGACAAAGTGTATATAGAATCACAGGATTTGGGATTTGCTAGAGGTCTTGGAGACCAAATTCTTCACAGTCACAATTGCACAAGTATGTGAATGGGAGTTCTAGCTTGTTTTCCTGATGATAGGTAGATAGATAGATAGATAGATAGATAGATAGATAGATAGATAGATAGATAGATAGATAGATAGGTGATAGATAGCATGTATATTCAATTATAAGGAAACTTTGAAAATAGAATTTTAGTGATTAAGACAAAATAGTCAATTCTGATTGCATGATGTTAGAAATATTTTGTATGAACAAGATCAATGAAGATAGATTAAGAAAGAAAACCATTGAGTGGGGGAAAATCTTTGTATTAAATATCTGTAATGAAGGTCTGAAATATAAGCTATATAGGTTATTAACACAAATATATGAGTAGAGCCATTCTCCTATACGTAAGTGTTCTAAAGATTTGAACAGTTTTCAAAAGAAATGTAAACTCCAAATGTTCATTTGAAAGCAAGATCCAAACATTCAAATTAAAGCAATTCTGAGGTTTCTCCTAACATCCTACAAACTGGAAAAGATTATTCTCCCCTCCCCCCCAAAAAAAGGAACCATCAATGTTGGAGAAGTTGTGAGAAGACAGGAATAATTAATACACTGTTGGATGAACTATTAATTCATTAAAGTGTCCTGCATGTCAATTTAGAATTTTGCAAGAAAACTGACTACATTGTACATACCCTGATACCAAGCACATTTTCCACAAAGGTCAACTGTAATGACAAAGGTCCAACTTATACCAAAATATTTATAGCAGCACATTTCATGATAACAAAAAAAAAAAAGCAAAGTGTAGCAGGACAATTATTAAATAAACTGTGGTCTATAAATGCAGTTGTGGAGCAAAAAATTATTTCTGTGCAGTGAGAAATGAATAATATGTAAAATTCAGAGATATTAGATTTATAGAAACTATTGGTTATTATCACCATGATGTCCCATTTGAATCTCAAACTCAACAGAAAAAAAAGACTGAACTCAAAACTTTTCCCCTAAATCTACCTCTCATCTTCTCTTGTATCTTTCTATTGAGGGCGCCACGATTCTTCCAGTCATACAAGTTCACAATGTAGGCGTTATCCTTGACTCTTCGCTCAACCCCATATCCAATCAATTGTCAAACCTTGTTGATCCCACCTACATCCACCTACATGCCATCTCTCACATCTGTCTCTTTCTCTCTACCCACACCATGACCCCCACCCTTTGTTAGGTCTTCATCACCTCTTACCTATACTATTACAATGGTTTCCTTAGCAGTCTTACATCCAGTCTCTCCCCTCCTTGCTTCACCCTTCACACAGCTGCCAAACTGAGGTAGTAAAGTAATTATCTGACCACATTACCTCCCTACTTCAGAAGCTTTAGTAATTCCCCATTGCCTAGAGTTTAAAATAAAAATTTTTCTACCGGATCACCATTTATTTTTTTATTTTGTACTTGTCATATTTATTTTTTCTGTGAATATGTATCCCTGTAATATAATGTTAGCAACACTGCTTCCAGGATAGAAACTCTTTTTTTTTTTTATTTCTATAGATAGCTCTAGCACAGTGCTTGGCACATAGTATATACATAATAAATGCCTGTCAATGGATTTATTAAAATAACCCAGAGTAAAATAAACAGAATTAAATATATGCATATATATGTTAATATATGCATACATATATATATATATATATATATATATATATATATACAATTTGTACAATAATGTAAGTTAAAATATTACTAAAAGCAAACTAAATTCTGATTAGTTGAAAACCAGTAATGGTCCCAGAAAATAGAAGAAACCTTTTTCCTCTCAGCAGATAGACAGGGCACTACCAGGGTAAAATGTTATATATATTGTCAGGCATGGTCATTGTACCATATGGAGGACTATGATATTAAAAACGAGATATCAATAAAACTTTAAAAAATTAAAGAAAATCGAATGTTAGAGCAGGGAAAATATTATGAACTAGAGGAGACCTTAAATTATAGAACATCAGTACTCAAGCAGACTTAAGAGATAATGAATTTAAAGTCCCTTCTGAGATCATGAAGCTAGTTAGTGGTCAAGCTAGGATTACAACCCATCTTCTTTATCGCAGCTTAGCATCTTTCTGCATCTTTTGCTTTGTTTTGTTTTTAACCTTTAAGACAAAGGGTTATAATAAGATTTTAAATGCCAACATGATTAGTGTGTTAACAGCACTGTATCAATAATTCAATTTAATTCAACACTAGAATTCAGAATACTAGAAATAGAATTCAGTTTAGCATAGTATAGTGGATGGGCCACAGGACTCTGAATCAGGAAAACCTAGGTTCAAATACCGTCTATGATATTTATTAGCTATGTGACCTTGGGCAAATCACTTAAATTGTGTATCATTGTCTTCATCTATAAAAGTAGACGTCTCAGTGGCCTCTAAGGTGCCTTCTATCTTTT